>PVJL010001126.1:21281-295449 GCA_004026885.1 Lyroderma lyra | reverse complement strand
TCAAGGGTTTTTTTATTAAATTCTCTTAATTCATGAATTGTTTAAGTTTAAAATATTACTAAGGAAATCTCAATTAAGCAGGGGAAGCTTGGTTTTGAATAATGTGCTGGATAATGGATAAAATTGCTATTGAAAGTCTGGATAGTTTGCAGAATACACATTTGCATTCTGAATTACCAAAGTATTTTTTTAGACCAACATAAACTTGTATCTCACACTTCTCTGTCACTCGTATGTATTAGTTTCTTCTGGGTGTCCTGAGATTTTATTACCCCCTTTCCAACTTTTTTACTTACCTGTCATTCTGAAGGATGTAATTGGAATGCAGCCCTGTCAGCTTTGTCTAGAAACCATGGCAACAGCCCTAGAAGTTCAGGACTAAATTGCCCTAGGTTGTTTGGTTGGAGTGACAGATTCTTTGGTGACAGTTAAGTCTTACAGGGTCCCATTTCAGATATATGCCTTCATTCTTCTCACTATTGTGTGATGACCTTGGGGGTCCTGTCCCTCCATATTAGTGTCTGTAACCTGAGAGGGACAAAATTAAATAGACTTTGGTAGAATTTGCATTGAAGAAAGAAAAATTTCCTCTGTGTGAAAAGAATAAAAAGAATTGTACATAAATAGCTCAATTAAATGGTATTAATACCATGTAAAATGAAAGAGAAAAATCAAATGTCTGCATTTGGGGGCATATTCCATAAATTGTGATCAATTTTACCATGCAAAGCACTGTAAGAGATGCACTGATCAGCACTTAAGATTTAAAAAATATGTATGGATAACAGAATTCACTAGTCTATTCCACACAATAATGTAGAAATTGTTTTAAGTCTAGAACTTAAATGCTCTGATTCAAAAGATTTGTATCTATGTCGTTACCAGGCATCTTTGCTAGCTGTTTACTTTCCAACCACAGAATAGTTTCACTAAAGTTAGTGACAAGATTCTATCGCTAAATGAAAATATTTTCAGAAAACTCTATTTTACATTAAAGGCTTAGTTTTTAGTCAAGCAATGTCTGGTTGAGAGTGCTCTTCAATTCTTTTTCTCTGTAAATATCTTTCTTTCCTTTTGCCAACATCTGACTAGATGAGTAGATTTTATGCCATAACATAAAAGTCAACCTGGTGTAATTTTCAGGAGTCAGTTGAAGAAAAGATCTCTCCAGAGAAAGGAGCTGTCTGCTCTGTGCCCAGCCCTTAGTATATTTTAATATAAATCTGAACTCCTGCATGGCCCAGAGTTACCCAGCTGTCCTTCAAACGTTGCTAGGTCAGTCAGCTTTTAGGGAGGAGAAAGCAGCATTTTGTCAGCCTTTCAACAAGCTTTTATTGAGCATCTAATTTATGCCAGGCATTGTTCCAGGTCCTCAGTTTGGAGATGCACCTGGAAACAAAAAGAAACCCAAAACAGACTGTACCGTGTGGTATAAAAGCAATAGCCCACATCTTTAAATGTTGTTTACCGTTTAAGTTACTGAGATAATATTAAAACCATTATAACTCCGATTTTCCGGTGTGCACGTTTTGCATCCATTCCCCAGAGATAAAGTCCAAATGTTAGCATTTTCAAAAGATCTGCCCTTCGATTGCAAAACACTCTTCTCAAAAAATAAAAGTGAGAAATAAACACTCATTAGGCACTGCAAGATTTAGAATGAAGCCCAGGAGGGGCTTTTGTGACTCTATTCCACAAAATTCTCTGATATAAAACATAAAGTTTAGATCCAGGTAGAAGAGTGTTAACTTTGGTTTGGGTTGCCCTGCTGCCCCAAGAGCTTATCAATATAGTCCCACATTGATCCAGTATTTCCTGGGCCATCAATAGTCCAGGAAAAGTTCTTAATGACTACCCCTCGCTGCACCGAACATGTACGTTCGCAGCTCCAGGTGAGATGAATATGGGGGCCATATGGGGGACATAGCACAGGCTATGTCAAAAACGACTCTTAATAGATTATAGTACACCGTGCCATCACCTCTGTTCCATGCCATCATGCTTCCCATGTGTTGAGCTTAAGATTCAGACATTTACATCTCACAATCTTTTGGACCTCATCAGTCAATAATTCATTCTACAGACATTTATTTATTGACTACCGTATGATAACTCTGGGCCATGCTCTTGAGAGTCAAAGATAAATGTGAGAAGGTTCCCACTGGAGAGGAGCCTGCTCTCAGGAGCAGCCTGAGAATTAGTTTGCTGCAATTACTCATCCTCAGTATTGTCTGGAATACATTTTATTTCTATATTCATAGTAACCATTTGGAATATATATGATAGCCTCCTTACTAGCCTCCTTTCCTCTATTCTTTCTCCTCCTTCAACCAAATCTTCACATTTCATTCATTTATTCCCCTGGTTGCTTTGTTTTCTCCTCCTAAACATTCACAGTTGCCCCAATTACCACACAAATCAAATGCACAGACTGGATCATAAACCATGAACCTTTGCATCCATTACCTCCCTCACCTAAACGTCTCGATTTATACTGCAAGCCAGTATAACCAGTGTCTTCCTTCCCGTACCAGAAGATGGGACATCATACTTCCATTTTGTGCCGATTTATGGCTGGGATTTTAACTACCCACTTAGACTTTGTTTTGTTCCTGAGGATTTTGTTTATTCTCTCTACAAATATCAATCAGTAACCTTCAGCATGACTCCACATACTTTGCAAGCTAGACTGTGCAGAGAAAGGAAAAGGAAGCCCATTGGATTAAATACCATCGAAATGAGTATTTCACCCATTAAACATAAACATTGATTAAAAAAAACACATGCACAAGAAAAAACTACATTAAGAATTTCCTCTAAAGTAAAACATATAAATGTACTTTTATTCACCAGTTTTCTAATGCAAGAGAAGTCAAAGCTTCTTCTTCTGCATATGGGTCCCTAGTAAAAGTAGGGTTCATAAACCACACCCATACTGGCCGCTCTGGGTTCCAGTTTGGGATGTTTTAAGTTAGAATGAGAACCTAAAGACACTTAATGCAGCCATAAAATCCTTCTGATGTTTTACGATTTTACCCAATCTTTTATTGTTCCTTTGCCTACATCTAATTTGACAGCAATTTTTTAACAACTCAATCCTTTCAAACTCCTGGAACTAGCTTTGACATGAACAATCATTCTCTCTCTTTTCATAACCGTATTTCATCATTTTAAGTGGTATTTAATCAAATTACATAATTACAATCTTTTAAAACCAGTCTAATCACATTTGGAAAGAAAGGCACTGCCCTTAGAGTAAATGTATTATTTAACTCTTGGAAGTAAAAGATTCCAGGTGTGCTTAACTCAGCCTGTATTCAGCATAGGGTCACCATAACATGAACACCCTTTGGTATGTTTACAAAAGGAATAAAGAGTGATGGTTAATACGTTAAACTGATTGAACAGAGATTCAGTCCTTGCTGTCAAAAACTTTCAGTCTCGTGAGAGACAGGAAGACTTCAGAGGGGGGTGCACTGCTGCCTTTGGAAGGAGGCAGACCCCCCCACAGGTTCAGTTCAGGTCTGGGGTGAGGCTCTCCCTGCTGGCCCTCATCCTTACCCATGCATCCCAGTCTCTGATGTTTTTCCAGGGGGCTTACAGGCACCCAGGGCTTGAATGACCATGGCTTTGTAATGATGAGTTTGTGCAGAATGGACTTTGTTGCCCTCCCCCATGTCTCCTCCACTCTGCACCCTGATCCTACAGACCATTTCCCTGTTCTGCTTTTTAGCTGCCACAACTTTTCCCTTCCCCCAGGCCTAATCTTGTGTAGTCTCTGAAGTGAAGGGGAAAAAAATCGGTCCTAAAATAAGCCTCTGGAGTTTCTTTGAATTTTTTCTTTTACTCTGGTGTTGGCTGAGGAAGAAAATGCCCCTGGAGTAAAAATAGAAGATGGAAAGCATGTCGAGCATAACAAAAGGAATACTTCAAGTTATAATCCAGCCACACACAAATAAACCTATGCCATTTTAATGGGACTAAAATATGCTGAGATTTTAATTGACCCCACCTGTTTATTTTGTATCCTTTCATGAGCTATAAAATCTTTCCATGAAACTACCTGTATCCCAAAGTTCTTCCTCTGGTGGTAATAACTATTATTTGGTCCCTTAAGAAAAAGGAGTTAGTTCTTAAAGGTCATTGAATTTAATTGCTTATCCCATTCAACACTAATGCCAGGTAAAAATGTAATTTCTATTTTATCATTGCAAAGTCAGGCTTTCATTTAGTTAATATCAAGGCAACAATTAGAATTCAGGTTTGTTCTCAAAACTATTACCCTGATTTCTCTCAGTTAGAAAAATAGAAGACTTTATGCTGTTGGTGAAAAAGTAGATACTATCACTCTCTGAAACCACCTTAAAAAGGAAATGTAGTTTCTATTTGCCTGATGTTTATTAAATATGAGGGCTGACAACTCTTGTTATGATTTAATGTAAAACGTAATGTTTACTAGCTTCAAAATAAACTGATTATTCAATAATAATTGAATATATACAATAGGGACTAATCATTGAGTATAGAACATTCAATACTTAATCAAACAAGAAAACAGCCATTCATTTGAGACTGTCATAGCTCAGTAAATCAGATCATCTAGAGCTTAACTGGATTTTGGAGCCTCTCAAAACAAACCTGGATTTGATTTATTTGTACTTTGAAAATCAAAATTAATGAGCATACAATAGTATATACAGATGATGTATTATAAAATTATATACATGAAACTAATATGTTATTAACCAATGTTACCCCAATAAATTTAATTAAAAACCATTAAAATGCGCACCAAATTAGTTAAATTTAAAGTTTCCTACATGGCTATCAAAAAACTTTAAGTAAACTTATAGTTCAACAACTGAATGTTAAACAATTACAATATATTTACAGTTACAGGTTTTTTATTGTTAAATTTATTGGGGTGACTGGTTAGCAAAAATTACATAGGTTCCAAGTGTACAACTCTACAGTGCATCGTCTATGTGTTGCATTATGTGCTCACCACCCAGGGTCAGTTCTCTTTCCATCACCATGTATTTGACTCCCCCTCCATCTTCTCCCACCCACCTCCTCCTTCACCCTCAGAAAACCACTAAACTATTGACTGTGTCCACGTACGGTTTTAAAATGAAGAAGAAAGATACTCTCTTAGAAATCACTCAAAATAAAAACAGAACAAGAAACAGAAACAGAAAACCTCACTTCATCCATGACAAAAGATCAGATATCTTATCCCCAAGCACAATACAGTGTATAAAGAAGGTTCTTATATGCAATAAAGGCAATGATGTTACAACAGAAGCATGGGAAGATGGAATTATCACAGCCATAAATCTCTCTTGAAATCAGCAGCTCTCCATTTTCCAAAGTAATTGGCACTTCCTGAGGGGGAAAAAAACCAACAGTCACTTGTTTGAAATAACAGCAATAGGTATGATTGCTGATTGCCAGAGCTTCCCTGAAATGAGTTTGGAACACAAGAAAAGCAGCAAGTGAGAACTGTTGGGACAGTTTAGACAGACCAGCCTTGTCTGCCCGAAGCCGGCTGTTAGTGAGGCAGAATGGAGGAGAGCTCCCCGATATTATCAACAGCTCTGTAGCAGCCAAATAAAGGCCAATTAGATGCAGACAAATAAAGGCTAAACTAATTCACTCAGACACAAATTTTGTGTCATAAAGTGCATACCTACAGCAATTGGCAAGAAGAATTCACCCTATGCAAATATGAATGATAATTTTTTTAACATTTTTTATTAAATTTATTGAGGTGACATTGGTTAGCAAAATTATATAGGTTTAAGTGTACAGCTCTGTGACGCATCATCTGTATATTGTGCTGTGCGCCCACCCAGAGTTGGTTCTCCTTCCATCACCGTGTATTTGACCCCCGCCGCCTCCACCACCACCCTCCCCTCTCACCCTCTGGTAACCACTACACTGTTGTCTGTGTCCATGAGGTTTTCTTTATTTGTTTTTTTGTCTGATACCTTTGTTGCTTTCAGTTTTATATCCCGCATATAATGAAGTCATATGGATCTTGATTTTTTCCTGTCTGACTGATTTCACTAAGCATGACGATCTCAAGATATATCCATGTTGTTCCACATGGCCCTATTTCATCTTTTCTTATGGCTGAGTAGTATTCCATTGTGTATATGGACCACAGCTTCTTTATCCAGCCATCTGTCACAGGATACTTTGGTTGTTTCTAATAATAATTTTTTTAAAGGAAGTAACCTATAAAATACTACAGAAAAAGAAAAGGACCAGGAAAAGAAAGGAAAAGTCACCAAAATAACGTTGCTACAATGTACAATTTTTTAAAAATATTAATGAGGTGATTGACTTTGTAAAACAATATTAAATACTGAACTTCATAAGATTAGGCAAAACATCAAAAGATAAGACAAAAAGATAACAAAGAAATAGCAGTAGTCAGGCTGTAATGAGAAAGAAACAGATAACCATCACTGAAATGAAGGTCGTATTGAAAGCAACACAAAGGAAAAGGGATATTCTGAAAATATATAGGGACATAGTGGATATGATTAAGAAAAAGGAACAAAATAAAATGATAATGAACAAAGCTAAAAGTAATAGATTGAAATGATATGGAAGGTACAAGAACTCATGTTACTGTTCGCCACTGAGAAAAAATAAAATTAAAATAGCATATATAAAAACCTAGGAGATATAGCTTAAGCAGTGTTCAGAAGATTTATAGGGATTGGTGAAAAGGAGAAGGGAATATAATCAATAATATTGTGATAAGTTTACACAGTGACAGATAATTACTAGAATTACTGAAGTGATCACATGATAACTTATAAAAATGTCAAATTGCTTTATTGTACACTTGAAACTAATGTAACCAAGGTAAGATTGTATATCAACTATACTTAAATAAATAAATGTTTAAATTCTTAAGTTCTTACATCAGCAAAAAAAGAAAGAATAAAAATAAGCATATTAAACACCCAAATCCAGTTTTCAAATGGAAAATAAAATTAACCTAAGGAAATAGGGTAAGAGATTAATAAACATAAAAAGAGAAATTAATGATGTAGAAAACCCAAAACTGGTGGTGCAAGAGCCATTTTTGATTCTTTACAACCAAATATAAATAATTTATAAGCTATAGATATGAAGACATTAATTAGTTAGAAAATGGTTCATTGACCATGTGAAAAACACAAACATACAAATTCAAAAACAATAATTGGGAACAAAACAGGAATTTTTAGAGAAAAATTAAATAATCGTAAGAGATTACTCTGCTCAATTCTATGCAACTAAGGTTAAGCTTATGGGTAGTATTGATGACTTAACAAACTATAAATGATAAAACTAACCTCTAAAAAGAAAAAAATCTAACCTGACTATTCATTTTCTACTGGTACGTAACAAATTACTACAAACTGAGTGCCTTAAAACGGCACAAAATTCTCAGTCTCTGGGACAGATGTCTAACACCTTTCAGCAGGGCCTCTGCTAAGGATATCACAAGGCCGAAATCAAATTTTCAGCCAGATCTGTCCTTACCTGGAGGCTCCACCAGGGGAAGATCTGCTTCCAAGTGTCCTCAGGCTGCTGGCAGAACACATTTCTTCGTGGTTGTGGGACTGAACTCTGCATTGTCTTGCTGTTGTCCAGAGACCACTTTCAGCAACCAAAGCCACTCTCAGGTCCCCTTCTGACAACATGGAAACTTATTTCTTCAAAGCCAGAATTCCTCTCACAATTCAAATCTTCATAGCTCTTCTTTCAAGAAGGGCCACTCCCTTTTCTAGAACTCACCTGTTGTCAGACCAAATGTGTCCAACCTGCAGCCCAGGACAGCTTTGAATGCAGCCCAACACAAATCCTTAATACATTATGAGATTTTTTTGCTACTTGCTTTTTTTAGCTCATCAGCTATTGTTGGTGTTAGTGCATTTTATGTGTGGTCCAAGACAATTTTGCTTCCGATGTGGCCCAGGAAAGCCAAAAGGTTGGACACCGCTGTGTTAGACCTTTCTAGGATATTCTCCCTGTTAACTCAAACCCAACTAAAGTTGAGATCATAATTATATATGCAAAATCCCTTCACCTTTGTCATATAAGATCACCTCATCACAGACGTGAAATCTATCATATTCACAGTCCCTCTCACACTCAAAGGGAGGAGATTTTACAAGGGCACGTACACCATAGCATGTGAATTTGGGGGCCACCTCAGAATACTGCTGACCATGCAAGAAATGTAGAAAATTGTCAAAAAGCTGTCCCCCTCAAAAATAAAGTACCAGACCCAATTAGTTTTTTACAAACCTTTAAAGAATAGTACTGTGAAGTTTTTCAAAAACTTTCTCTAGTATTAGAAAAAGAAAGTAATCTTTAAAATTGGTTTTAAAACTAGCATAATATTAATAGCAAATTCTGATCACAAAAAAAAATTTAATACATATTTTACTTATAGATACATTAAAAATAATAAAATATTTTACGATAGAATAACTATTCAAAGATTAATACACCAAATATTAGTGCAACTTTCATGGATATGTTTTAATATTGAGACATATAACATATTAACATAATTTACCTTAATATTAAATTTGAAAGGTTATAGTCATCTCCATAGGTGATATAAAAGCATTTGATAAACTTTGCAGTCCATTTTTGAATGAAATACTTAATACTTAGCATTACTAAAATATTAATATATATTTATATAATGAATATCTCTCAAAAGTCATCAGCTAAAATAGTGAGAAAACTCTAGGAATTTTCTCATTAATTATCATTTAATATTATTTAATATCATTCTGGACATAGTAGGCAATTCAGTTAGACAAGAGATAATATAAGGAATATAAAAATTGGAAAAAAGAAAGAAAATTTTTCATTTATTACAAATAACATCACCATATACCCACCTAAGCAATGCAAGGGAACCTACTGAAAAACTACTATGAACAATAAGAAATTCAGTAAGTTGCCTGAGTAAAATATTTGTGTGTGTTTGTGTGTGTAAATGTGTAGAAATCAATAGCCTTTATATATGCAAATAAAAACCCCAAAGGAAGACACCATTTACAATAACAGAAAAAACACGACTAGGAATAAACTTAAGAAATGTTCTAGACCTCATGGAGGACAATTTTAATGCTACTGAGGGACACACAGAAAGACCTGAGCACAAGCAAATTCCTAAAGAAGATAATTCTCCCTCAGCATACTCATAAATTTAATGCAATCTCAATAAAAATGGTAACATGAAATTAGGGGTCGGGGGAGCTAGACAAAGTGCTTCTAGTTCACAGGCAAAACAGATACATAGAATAACAAGCTTTAATTAATGAGCATTTTCCACTTTCTCCATAGTTGCTGGAAAATACAAAAACCTCATAGGGTGTTTAATTGATACTCCTGAAGTCATTGATTTGCCTCCCTAGAAGGGTACAACTCAACCTCGTTTTGCAAATACACTCCATTTCCCTAAGCCACCTCTCTGTAAACTACCATGATGATGCTTTGTACAGATGGTTTTGTTAGAAGTAAATTCAGCCTTATAAAGTGTGCTCATTAAAAATCCTTTTTATGCCAAGGATGATTCTAAAATATTGTATAGACCTTCTCATTGCTTTTAAGGGACGGCTGTATTAAAGACCTCTCCTTACTTTGGAGCCTGCAAAGCACTTCAAAGCATAGTTGCATTTTGTATCTAAAATGGGACAGAAGCCTTTTATGCACAGCATGTATCTTCAGACACATGAGGAAATATCTGGAGTTGTTCCGATTGGGGTTTTTTTTCTTACCATATTTAGTCCGGATGACATAAAAGTAACCATTTTAATTCAACACACCCAGAATTGATCTTCCAAAGAAAATATTAAAATGACATTAAACTCATTTAGAAACTCAAAGATAAACAGAAACAGCTGCTAAATGTCTCACCAGCCAGTCTGAGATTCATTTCAATTATCCAACAAAAGGTAGCTCAGGTATAACAGAGCATTTTCAAGTTAAATTTTATGTCCATTAGATATAAGCCTAGTGGAAAGTCTGATTCCCCCCAGTTGTTACTTCCTTTATGCCTGATAATATTTTCCTAATTCCCTGTTTAATTTTATTTTAGCTTTTATAGATAGTTGTAAAGAGAGCAAGACATAACAATTTACACAGCATTCAGTATCTATGGTAAGATCAATTTGATTCCCTATTAAAAACTTTTTCTAATGTTGAGGTTTGTTTTTCACGTGTTGATATTTTTCTAGTTGTCATTTTTTTCTAACAAGACAAATGAAGTATACTGTAATCCTCTGATGCTTCTGGTGTGTAAATACAAAGTAAGTCAGCTTGCCCATCTCAAAAGATATTTGTATAGAAAGTTACCAGAAAACTCTCCATACAATTCTCAAGCCCGCCACCAACACATTCCAATGACAATAGTATATACACACATTAACTGTAGAGGAGTAAGAATTTATTTTTACGCTCTACATCCAACAGCCTCCAACACACAAGGCCAACATAAGTTGACCCTATAACATAAGTTGACTCTCTCCTTCTCTCCAAACTATGACCATGATGGTGGAGAATACAATCCCTACCTTCCTTCTTCACACACACACACACACACACACACTCACTAACTTGCATATTGTCATATGTCTTAACCTCTCTCATAGAGGTCAACAGGTAGATACACAGCAACCCTCCATAGTAGCCCTCAACATACCAGAAGAATGAGTTGTCCACAGGTAGACTAAATCATACGACCGCCATTCTTGAGCACCTACTATGTGGCACATAAGGGTTCTATGTGTATTACTTCACTGGTGCTTACAACCACCTTATGAAGGAGACACATTACTACGACTTTATAGAAGAGGAAAATGAGACTCAGAAAAGGGCAGTAACCTGCCCAGCTCAAACCCTGGTCCAAAGTGTTCTCTCCATTGTTCCATTATCATGAAAGTACATCAACTTCTCTAGACAAAAAAATAACATGTAAATGCCATTATGAACCTTTAAGAGAGCTCGCATTTTTTTATGTTGATGAAATTTTTCATATTAAATATTGCTAAAAAGATGACTTGCCCATCAGCTGAAGTTTTGAAAACGCTTTGCTTCTTTAAAGCTTTTTGTCGCAATGCTATTCATCTGAGTAGCTTTGACTGATGTGCTTGTTTCAAAGTGTGTCCTTGGGGTTCCTAGACACTCAATCCCTCACTGTTCAAAAAAAAAAAAAGTTTTTTTCTATTTTTTTTAATATGAAATCTTTGGTTTACTGGAAGACAGAAACCCAATTCTGTCTAACTTCGAGGAGAGGGGACATCTAACACGATGCTCCTGTTAAACTAAAAATGTAAAGGCCGCTAGGACCCTCTCTCTGAATGTCTCCCCTCTGCCTCTCTGGGTGTCAGCGTGGCTCCCTCCCGCACGC
Organism: Lyroderma lyra; assembly: GCA_004026885.1. Lineage (NCBI taxonomy): Eukaryota > Metazoa > Chordata > Mammalia > Chiroptera > Megadermatidae > Lyroderma > Lyroderma lyra. The sequence continues at coordinate 284,015 of PVJL010001126.1, read as the reverse complement.
CCCTCCCTATGGCCACTGAGAGCTCACGGGTTTTCCGGCGTCGCTACCCGAGCTGGTTTCAATTTGATGAAACCTCAAGGACACCCTCCCAGGAGCCTCACCTGAGGGGCCTTTCCGTCTCTGTCATTAGGAAGCGGGTGTGATGGACAGCCCAACTCAGGAGCAAAGCAGAAGCACAAGTTTGGATATTTCTCTTTAAAAAAAAAAAGTTGTGGTTCTAATATGGAAAGCCAATTTTTATGTTTTTAAAGAACTTTTGTTTATTTTTAGCAGATGGCAAATCCAGAAATGTAAGCAATTAGACACAAAATCTGGAGACATATGGAAATAATGGCAAAAAGCAAACCCTGTGCTTCTAATGTACCTGCGAAGCTGTAGAATATTGAATTAAGGGAAATGAGGGATTATGTGTGTCCTTAGCCAGAGTATTTTACCTGAAGAAACTCTTAAAATGTTCAAATCTATTCTTTCGTCCCCAAGACTTAATGTTTTTAATAAACCAATAAGTGATATATCTGTTTTTCTGTTCCCAGCCCTACTCTAATCACTGTTTTAAAATCACTGTTTTTAAGACTGTTTAGTTGCAGCACATATAAACACTGCATCTTAAACATATTAATCATCTGAACAATGTCTCCTCTGAAACCCTGCTAGCCTCACCCCAGACTTCTTAAAACTCATTAAATGCAAAATAGTTTGGGCACAATGTTTTTACACTGACATTACAGAGCATCTCTTACTTTGAAAAAGTCCTAAGCAGATGGCTCCAGAAAGGAGAGCTCTGCCCCAAGACTAGGAGCTACCGTGTCCTCATTAAATACTGCAGATACATTTCCCAGTTTCTGCTTGTGTTATGTGCCGATCGTAATAAAATCGAAAAGGGAGTCAGGAAAGGTCAATATAAACTTTTCTTTCTTTTCTCTTGATCTCAAAGAATAACCTGAAAACCCAAGTTTCTAAGAACAAAGCAAAGCAAGGGTGTGTAGGTTTAACTTCTGGTTGTTACCCTTTTTAGATCAAGTGAGGCCAAAAGGTACAGCTTTGATCACTTTTAACTCAGAAACATCCTTAATGACAGACATGGCCCTTTTCAATATCTACACACCAAAGACTTTCAGGTTAACAATTAGTATTTCAGTTTCTAGATAGATGGTAAAGTGGTTGATTATCTCGTGTTAAGAAGTTTTTCAAAGCAGGGTGATGAGGACTTGGGAGTGCAGGACGAGAGTATTTGGGGCCAAAGGACTGGGAGCTGAGACTTGAAAGAGATGAGGGAGTTAGCTGTGTGTCTGGTGGGCAATCACAGAGCAGAAACAGCCAGTCCAAACGCCCTGAGGTGTGTTGGAAGCACTGAAAAGGAGCCAGGAGGATTCGAGAAGAAAGAGGAAGAGGTAGAAAAGTAGGAGCTAAGCAGCAGGTCTTGGAGCTGAATGCATTAATAAATATTTTTGAGAATTTAGATCACCGTTTTTATTTGTATAATATATTACATTTCATCTTATACTTAACAATAGTATTTTCTTACTCTCCTCCTGACCATCCATTTCTCACTAAACTAATTTCATATTCTGTGTGACTAGTATAATTGCATGATTTTGTTCAATTTAACATTCTCTATGTCTAAGTTCCTATTTGTGGCCTATACTGAAAGTAATTAGAAAAACAAGGCAAGCATTCAATTATTCAGTCGACTTGCACTACATGATGAAGACAATGTGTGCTCAATCATGGGTAAAATAACATTGCTTTAAAATATTTACATTGTTAAAAGAAGACACATTATTTGTAAATCTAAAACATTTCTTCAAGAACTGGATACTTAAGTATGACAGTGCCATAAATTTTGTTTAGGATGTTATCACATCATACTAACAGGAAATGTTGTTTTAAAAACATAAACCACATCTTTCAGACTAAATATAGAACTTGATAAATGCCACAATTGTGCCGTCCTAAAGAGCAGTGTTCCCACACTGTTACCTAAACACGTCTCTCTAGTGTATCAGGATATGGATGCTTCTACTGAAACAGGAATTGGCATTGGAAGACTGAGACAAAATAAAGGCTTGCACGCTGATATCTGTGGCATACAAACAAGAACAATCTATGGTTAGGGACCACTGACTTGGTGTGCTTATGGTGAAACGCAAGTTGGTCCCGAGGTTCTAAGAAGCAACACCAAATTGGAAAGTCCATCGGACCCTTGTGTAAGTCGGAATACCAGTATAGTTGCAAGAAGAGGGGATCATTCCCAACTACTCAACAAATATTTATTGAGTATCTATTATGTGCTAAACCCTTCGCTACTAGCTGGACATATAATAATGAATAAAATAGTCGTGGAAATGATAGCCTAGTGAGAAAAGATAAATACTAAGCAAACTATTACACAAACACAAATACAGCACTTAATTACAGTTGTCATAAGTACTGTCTCCCCTTCAAAGGAAGCTCTGTGCGCTCAGAACTTTGAATTAGTCGCACATTATAGCTCCAGCATGGTGAACAATGCCTAGCAAAGAGTAAGCGCTCCCTGCATATTTGTTGACTCAATTGATGAATTAATTGAGTGAAAGAATGATCGAATAGATGACTATAAAACCAGAGTCCTAATCCAATCTGGTGGCTCAGTTGTGATGGTGCAGCTGAAATCTAGAAAACAAATGAGAAAAAGCGTAGGAAAGAAGGGAAGAAGGAAAGGAGGTGAGAATTTACTTTAGAGAGAATAGTTTATGGCAGCAAGCCCTGAGGAGGGAAATTTGGTGTTGCTTAAGGAATTAAAAATTACCTGGGTGGTGGCAGGTGGAATGAGATGGTTAGGATAGGAAAGAGTGATTGAGAGATGCATAAGCCAAGGTCAGAGAATACAAGATATGGCCAAAAATGACCCAAAACTTTGTAAAGCAGTTGTAACTTCACCCTAACGGCAATAGAACACCCCTGAAGGATTTTAAATGAAGACATAATACACTAAGATTTATATTTTTAAGTGATCATAGTGGCAATATCAAGATACAAATTCTAGGACTCCATAGTTCTTTTAAAACTGAATTTAACATTTAAAAAAATCTGGACATAAGTTCTTGAATTTTGCTTTGGCTATAAAGAAAATTTTCTGATGGGAATAATTTTGAGAATTAGGAGTGGGTTATAGATAGATGACATGAATCTTGATTTATTGGAGATTGTGGTGAGCAGAATTCTAAGATGACCTTCTTCCTTGGTTAACTACTATGATTATGTTCTTAAGACATTACAGGGCAAAAGAGATTTGGCAAATATGATTAGGTTATTAATCAGTTCTCTTTACGATAGGACAGAGATCCTGGTGGGCCGAGCCTAATCACATGGGCCCTTAAAAAGCCAAGAGATTCTCTGCCTAGTAACACAAGTCATAGGGATTTGAAGCATAAATAAGGATTCTGTGTGAGGGAGGTTAAGCCTTGCCAAGGCAGAGAGTTCATAGGGCAAGGAACTCAGAATGAGCTCTAGATCATGAAAAGAAAATGGGGGTCCCAGGCCCCTGACTGCAAGGAACTGAATCCTGCCAACAGGCTAAATGAGACCAGAAGCTGAGTCCTCCCCACAGGCTCCAAGTAGGAGCTCAGCCCAGACACCAATGGGACTTCAGCCTTGTGTGTCTCTCGGCAAAAAACCCAGCTTTAGACCCACAGAACTGTGAGATCATAGTGGGTGTGGTTCAGCCATTCCTTTGGGGGTCATTCGTCACACACCCGTACAAAACTGGTGCTGAGTGACCCCCTGAAAAGAATTAGTTAAAATGTCTGTACGTCTTTTGGGTCATTTTGGGCCATATCTTTAGAAAGGAACACAGTGATGATTGTTTAGCTTTCTTTTGCAGCAGTTCTTACCCTGAGGAGATCTCTCATAAGACATATGTAGTCCACTCCTGCCTGCTCGCTCAATATTCTAGAAGACCAGCTAAACCAAAAAAATTTAAAAAAAAAGCAGGCTAAGACCAGAACATGTGAGGTATGGCCCCGGCTGTGGTCCCACAAGTTGCCTTTGTTTGTCACCATCTCCTAGTCCTGCAGGAGAGATTGGCCACCTTCACCGACTAAGAGGGGGGCAATACACAGTCATCCCTTTCATAAAAAACAAATGCCTGTGCCAGCGAATCCCTGTCTCCTAGCTGCAGGTGATAAGAAGGCTTCTTGGCACTCGCTTACCTTGGACCAATAAGCACTGGCATTTGATTGTACACAGGATTGTCTAACATTCTCTGCCCACTGCTTCATTTGTTGCTGAATTACTTCAAATTTTACCTCTTCAAAAGGCAGAGATAATAAAAGAAAATACTCTGTTAAATAATTACATTCGCTGTATTTGTTTAAAAAAAAAATTATGAGAGCGGATCAACTGCTGTAGCAATCCCCAAATCTTGATAATGTCACATCAGTACATTTCTTCTATTGCTCCTGTCACAATTGAGCCCATGTTGGGAGAAGAGTGTGCTCCCCTCCATCCAGTTTTTCAGGGACCACGCCGCATTTATTTAGTGATGCCACCATCTTACAGGGGTCAGACGCCTCCTCTGGCTCTTCCGCAGTCGCTCAGGCTCTGAGGGAAAAAAGAAATCACAAACGAGGTAGAAAAAGTTCACACTGAATTGCTTTGGCCCACAGGTGGCGCACTTCACTTCTGTTCACATTCCACGGGCAAGAAATGGTCCTACGGCCCTGTCTAAACACAAAGGAGCTGGACATTACCACCTGGCAGGAAGGCCATTAGAAATTATAACCCAAGAAGGGAACATGGAAATGGGTGAGGCCTAGAGCTGTATCTCCCACAACAAAACAAGTTGATATCGGTGGCTGATCCATAAGTTTTGAGTTATCCGTATTAGGAATCACCTTCCTTATGAATTTGGAAATACATTGTTCTAAATTATTGCTCCATAACAAACCACCCCAAAACTCAGCAACATAAAACTATTTTATTAAGCTCATGGGTTCTATAGGTCCAAAATTTAGAGAGACCACAATGGGGGTTAGCTCATTTCTGCTTCATGGTATATGGGGTCTCAGTCAGGTGTAACTCCACAGAAAAAGGCATAGGAAGCTTTCATAAATGCTAACTCTTGTCATTAGAATTGCCTTAAACTATCAGCTAGATCGCCTGTCCATCCAAAATCGTATGCTTGTCTTCAAAGTGTCATCTACTACAGGTTTCAACACATGCAGTGATGCAGGAAGCCCATGTCATCTTCCATCAGTCTATCTATTAAAAAGTTCTTTCTCTCGCTGAGTTAAAAACTGTCTCTTTATAGTTCTATCCTATTCATTCTTTCTATCTCCTTGAGGTTCTACAGACCATATCTTCCAAATACTAGGTTATCAAATATTTGAAAAGTGTTTCTGTGAATATTATCTTAAGACTATACTTCTCCAGTTTCTTTGATTCTCCCACTTGGGTAATTCTCTTTAGAAGAGAATATAAAGCATTTACTCAGAAATTAGCCTAAGCCTTCAGCAGGTAGATCAGGTTCCTTACTCTCTAAACTCTCCATCTCATGCTGGCAATGTGTGTTTCATGTTATTGTGTCTTTTTCTACCCCATCCTGCTCTGGAAGAATTGATTCTTACAGATCTGGGAAAAGTCCTCCTACTTACATTTTTTATGTTTAATCTCATGTAGTTCCAGACTCTTGAGATCTTTCTAGACACTGTAATGATTGGTTTTATATGTCAACTTGGCTGTACCACAGTGTCCAGATATTGGTACTGTAGTTTAGAATGTTTACTGACCATACCAGCTTTTTATCATCCATGCATATTCTGGATGTCTTGATCCAAAACATTAATAAATATCCCATTAAGTTGAAATTGATATCATGGGAAGTCCAGAACTCATTTAGAGCCACTGAGTATTGTTTTAATAATTGAATTGTCTACCCCTTTGAACTTGCTTTCACTCTAATCACTATTTGCTCACCAGTCTTACGTGGGCTGTCATTCCTCTTAGTGACAGAAGTTGGAAGCAAATGTTAAGATATAAACATTTCTCTTTATTTCTGTCAAATTATACTTTTAAAAAAGCTGTATATCTGTATTAGGGTTCTCCAGAGATACAGAGTCAATAGGATACATATACATATAAGGAGAGAAAGATTTATTTTAGTGAATCAGCTCACACAATTGAGGAAGCTTGGTAAATTTAACATCTGTAAGGTAAACCAGCAGATAGCAGACCCAGGGCAGAGCTGCAGTTCAAGTTCAAAGGCAGTCAGCTGGTAGAATTCTTTCTTTCATGGGGGAGGTCAGGCTTTGTTATTTTAAGGCCTTCAATTGATTAAGGCCATCCCTATTATGGAGGGTAATCTGCTTTACTCAAAGTCCACCGATTTGAATGTCAATCTCATTCAAAAAACACCCTTAGAGAAAAACATCCAGAATAATGTTTGACCAATATCTGGACACTGTGGTACAGCCAAGTTGACATATAAAACCAATCATTACAGCGTCTAACTCTTTTTAATTTTTTTCTTGTAATGAAATTTGCTTTAAAAATCTAGCCTATACGAAGCCTGAATTTTTGTTTTGATAATTCATCTTTTTATAGTAAATAGTCTATTATATAAAACCATGATTGAGTGTGTAGCTAAATGGGTAGTCAGGATAAAATGTAACCAATTAATTTTTGTTGCCATGCATAAGTACAGCATTTTAACACATACCTCGAATGTAAAATTTTCTGTGTCCACATCACTAACCAATTATTTTCTCTATGTAAGAAAAAACAATTGAGAGTGGGGAAAATGACAATGCAATTACGATTTTTAAGATGAACTGTACTGAAAGTTTAAGAAGGTACATGTAACTTCAAGTATGCATATATCTGTTTTTAATTTCATTCATCTATTTTAGAAATTCCATTTAATATTTAAAATTTTTAAATTTACATTTAAATTCCAATTTTATTTCTTCAAAGGATTTCACAAGACTATCAAAACAAATATCTATATAGATAAGAAGATATCTGAGCATGGTTTCAGTTAAATGTAGTATTTGTGGTCAAATTCTACTAGAATAAAAAAATGCCAACATATTGTCTATAGAATTAGATTTTACTAAATTAGTATTTTGGTTCTATGAATAGTATATGAATCTAGGTTTTTAAAAATGTGGTTTTGTTTCTTGGATAGCCATTTGTAATATATAGAAATTATTGATTCAGAGACTTGGAGATTGTAAGATGTTTTTTTGAATCTTGCTAATACTTCCTCTTTTTAATGAAAATTTCTGTTCTTTGTTGTCATACTTTTACATTTTCTCTCTCTAGGTTTGGATGTGTGGAGGAGAAATGTTTGACGTCCCATGTTCTAGAGTTGGTCATATCTACAGAAAGTACGTTCCTTATAAAGTTCCATCTGGGACCAGCCTGGCAAGAGTGAGTAACTGGGGATCAGAACAAGTTGGGCTTCATACGGCTTTCAGGAGGCTGAGTAAGAGCCTCTCACACACTTTAATTTAAGGCACAGTCTGAGAGACTGAATAAAAGCCACCACTTGCCATTCCATTGGGCAGCCTTTAGTACCTAGAGAGTTTCTGTGTTTCTCAGAGTTTTGTTGCCATTTCTTAAGGAAGTATTTACTATCATGCTAATTCTTATTAATTGTTTCAAAGCACTTTCACATGCATCCTATTTAATCTTCACTACTACCTTCTGAGGTTGGTATTGTTATCTTCCCTTGTGTAGATGAGAAAACTGAGGCTTAGCAGGGTGACTTATTCATGCTTATGTGAAGGATAAATAGCAGAGGAGGAGTTTAAGCCCAGGTCTTTGGAGTGAAGGTCCAGTACTTTCCTTCCACATGGAGTACACTAGGACACGTCATAAGTCAAATAGAGAAAAAACTAAATAGAAGATGGGGGGAAGGCGGATGCCCAAACTCTGCCTTCTTCTCATTTGCAACTAGGACCAGCTCTGCCTAACATTTTATCCCAGCCTCAAAACTCCAAAATCGGCCAAGTCCAAATGGGGTTGTTGTTGTTTTTACAGATATTGTTGTAGATAAATCTTTTTTTCTTAGATCAAATGCAAGGGTGATTTTCTCTTCTGCCTTTGAGAATGCTTTTATACATGTCTGGGAGGAAATAGTCATGATACCTTCTCAGAACTATCCCGATCATTTCTGTTTTCAGGCTGCTTTCCTCATAGCTGAGTTGGTTTTCTTCACCACAGTATGTACCTGCCGTTGCTCAGACGCCGAATCTACAATAAGGGTGTTTTACCATGTTCCTTTGCACAATGCCTCCCTAGAAATCAAATCCTGAATTATTTATTTGAATACTTTTACCAGGTAGTCTACACCATGTAACTATTTGAGGCTATTATATAAAGTTCAATAAGCTCACATAACAAGCTTTTTAAAAATATAAAATAGTTTATCAGAATTCATTAGAATATCAATCCCACAAAGGCAGGGCTTTTGCTCTGTGTTATTTGCTACAGTAGTTCCCCCCTTATCCATGGTTTCACTTTCCAGGGTTTTAGTTACCCATGGTTTGCCATGGTCTAAAAATATTAAATGGAAAATTCCAGAAATGAACAATTCATAAGTTTGTGTGCCATTTTGAGCAGTGTGATGAAATCTTGTGCCGTCCTGCTGTGTGCCACCAGGGACATGAATCATTTGTCCAGCTTGCCCACACTATATGTATATGCTAACCCCACAACCACCTGTACTCCACCCCCACCACCCTCACCGCTGCACCCTGGGATTAGTCACTTAGTTGCTGTCTTGGTTATCAGATCAACTGTCATGATATCGTACTGCTAGTATTCAAGTAACCATTATTACTTAATAATGGCTCCAGAGTGCAAGAGTACTGATGGATGTGACAAATAGAAGTCATAAAGTGTATATATGTATGTATGTATGGGGAAAAAACATAGTATATATATATGGTTTGGTACCATCAGTTGTTGCAGGCTTCAATTGGGAGTCTTAGGATATATCCCCTCACGGATAAAGGGGACTACTGTACTAAACTCCCAGCACCTAAAACAAAGCTTGGTACATACTCAACAAATATTTGTTGAAAGAATTAATCAGAAAAAAACTAGGACAGAAAATGCTATAAGTTTAAGGACTTACTAAAACAAACATTTTAATGAATATAATAAAATTTTTATTTATAATGAGTGTTCACTAGAAAAGTTAAGTCTTCCTTATTCCCTTACTGAGATTATTTGTCAATAATGTCCATTTTTCTTTCTCTACATCCATAATCTCTTTTACACCAGTTTGAGTTAATAGTATTGAAGTTACATTACATACTCCTTAAAGGGAAAATGTCATATTCCTCTCTCCTCAAAATATGAATCAGACATTAACAACATACTCCATTAAGTAAATGTCGAATTATACTATTTGAAGAAAGGAGCCAATTACAAAATTATAAAGTGATTAAAGAACTGCATCTTGAGTGAGAAAATATGATTTAATTTAGTCAGAAGACTTAATACACATGAATCTGAAAACTCATTCAGGAAAACAAGAATTCACAAAAAGGTAAATGATTGAATGGCTTTGAGAACATATCATAAATAAGCAAGGTGGATATCATAAATCATAGCAGTTAAAAGTATCCCAAAGATAATGATGTTCTGTCACTTATCTCTTTCGCTCACTCATATGTTCTTTAGCTTGTGTCCCAAACTGAACCATTCATTTGCAAGATGGGTGGGGTGTATGCTTGGGGTGTAGTCAAAAGCAGGATAAAGCTTGGGGAAAAAAAGTTGTGCCGATCCAAAAGGGTTCATTTTCAAATAATAAAATTGTTCATATATTTTAAAGAAACTAAATAGTTTTTCAAGAACTGTCAAATGTAGGGAAACTAGAGCTGGCACATAAAATTGCCAGCAAAAAGTGAGTATTTATTCAAGGGAAAAAAGATCCATAATTTTTAAGTTTAATCTTTTCCACTTAAATTTACTTGAGGACTTTTTTTTTTCTAAACAGCTAAAGCAATCAGAAAGTCATAAATATTGAAACTCAACTGTCACTTATGAAACATTTTATGATTTTTAAAATAACAATATATATGAAAATGAAAAACAATTTCTGATATTTTCTGGGAGAATCTCAACTACCAACTACACCCTACTTTATTATAAATCATCCAAAATGATGAAGGACTCATGAGATACTTCAAATGCAGGGCCATGACTACTCAGTGGGTAGTTAATCTTTCCGGCCTCATTTGGAGATGGAAGCAATAATGGAGACTTGACTCCAAAGGCTTTTTCTCTAGTTTTACAAAGTTCATTCAATTTTTCAAAAATGTACACCTTTCATTTATGTCTCTATGTAAATTGAGGATTGCAGCATAATTCCAAAACATGCAAACACTCATGCACACACATGAATAGCCTATAGTGCTCTTAGCAACTTGTAAGTGTGTATTATAGAAATAAATTCAAATAACCAGTCATTCAGTACCTGCTATTTACCTAACAGTACCAGTCTGATTGGAAGAGAGAAGATATCCATACATGAAACCATGAGAGGACAGTACACGACAAGAAATAACTGTTCAAATGTAATATAAAGACATGGGTAGAGAGAGGGGAGAGGAAGGAGAAGGTACATTAACTGTTGACTCGAAGGAGGATCTTTGGTGATATCTCAAGTAAATCAACGAAGTTCACAAGATCGTGATCCCCAAACTCATAACCAGTGACCAGAGCCAGTTCCTAGCCCCATTTTCACCCACTCTTAGGGAACTGAGAACAATAAGAATCACAAAGCTAAATTGATCAAAGTTAATAACATCTGTTTTATGCAATGATTATAGTCTTTTTTTCTGTTTTATGACAGAATATAAAATAGTAGATTTTTTAAATGAATGCCCTATTTGACAAAAGTAAATATTAGCATCCCTATGTCAATTCCCACAAAATGAAAAAAAAAAAAAGAAATCTGAGACATGGTGCCTTACAAGGGCTGTCCAGAAAGTATGCAGCCACGTAAAATGAAAAACAGAGGCACTTATGACTGGGTTTTTTCCAACAGCCCTCATACAATTCAGCTTCACCTGGGAATCACAGTAATCACCTGTCATAAATAAAACTAGATATTGTACCAAGTTGGCTCAGGGTCCAATGTCAATACTGGGCACAGTCGTGATACCTTATCACTAGGAACTTCTCAGCAGTCCATAAGGGAGGGGTACTCATGCCTAGAGTTGTAGGGAGACTAGAAATTTCCCTGGCCTGTAGTGACAGTCATCTCTTTTTTGGAAGGGACTAACTGTCCTTTCATGGAAGAGTGAGCAGCTACTCAGTGGAAGGCACACCAGGTCTTCTGCTGAGTGACACTTTGCACAGCCACGGGTGGGTGAGGGGCAGATGAATGGAGGACTCTTCCAGGAGACCCATCATTCCCACAGGTTGTGACATGAGCCAAGCACTCTGCCAAAGGAGCAGCAATTATGGTCACCTCACAGACTCCTCTGTGAATGCCATCGTTTGGGGACAGTCAAAGACACTGGATCTCAGGCAAGTGGTTCCAACAGCAGGGACAACAGATCGATCACCCCATGGCTAACCACAGCAGCTGATTGTAGCACAACAGCAGGCCCCATGGGAACAACTTGGCCCCTGGGATGGCCCCAAGTCAGCAGTTAGAGGGGTAGACCTGGAAACTCAGAGCTGCCCTCCCTAGCCCCAACAGGAGGACCATGTAGAAGACCAAACTGGAACCAGGCCTCACCCTAAGTCTGTAAGGGACACTGGAGAATGCAAATCAGGGGATCGTGTCCTTCTGTGTTTCGCCACTGATCTAGTATTGATAACATTTCTTTTCTAAAATTTTATGCATTTTATAAGCGCTATAAATCCAAAGAAATCAAAACCCATAAAATCCAATTACCTAAGATGGCCTATCATACTTAAAAATGTAACTCACATAAAAGTGATAGAGGTTAAATGTCATTTAGTGGAGATAGAGTTGTGAACTGAGGCCCCTCTGTCCAAAGCTTAACCCACCTGCCACAATGCCCATTGTGGGACGGCTTGGTGCAAACAGGAGCTGCTAAGGCAGTCATGGCGGCGGGGGGTGGGGGGTGGGGGGTCCAGCATGAGCAAAGCTCCAGGTAAGGAGGAGCGGGACAGAGTAACAAGAGACTGCATTTGAGACCTGTGGTTAAAGTGGGACTGTGCATTGGAAGCCAATGCTGAAGGACCCTGCTGCAGACCAAGGCACATACCTCTTCCTTGTAGATGGTAGTGAGGTGCTCTCAGTTTTTGAATGAAAGTGCCAGGACAAAAATAGAAGCGGGGAATGGGAAGCTCAACCAACAAGTAAATACTAAAGGGGAGAAAGACTACAGATTAGTAACATTTTGAATGCAAGAAGTATTTGTAAAGAACATTTCTTAAAATAGTTTTCTTGATTTGCCACACTTAAAATAGTTTGAAGTTTGCATCAGTGTCTGAGAAAATAGTATCAGACCAAACAGAGAGACAAAGAGAGAAGGAGGGAGTTGCTGAGACTGGCTTCAGATGAGGTGAGTTGTGAGTGACAGCTTCTGGAGGGTTCAGGGAGAGCCAGATCTGGGGGACACCCCCCGACTTCCTGTCCAGAATTCTGAGAGCCCACGCAAAGCAGTGTGTCCAGGTGTTCTTTACCATTAATTTTTTATTTCTGAAGGAAGTATTTATCATTCCCCGATGCTAGGCCCTGGAAATGTAAGTGATGAACAAGGTATACACAAACCTTCACTTCTCATAACTGATGGCCCTGACTGGGACAGTAAGGTACATATGATAGCAATCTGAACATCATGCACTAGAGAGAGAGTTAAAGAAAAATAATTAAACTCACTATGGAGTTAGATCTGTATATTATATAGTTTATTTATTTATAAACTATTTTACATAGATTATAATGTTATCATTGGGATTATGATTTAACAGAAGAGGAAGTATATCTCACATAATACATAGCACTATTTAAATGTATAGCGGTATATGTTCTATATTAACAGATTATATTTAATGATCCTAGGCTATACTATAAACCATATATAAGTTATAAATGGCTTTAGTATTATATATATGCTTAGGGTTTCTTAGCAGAATACAATGACCTTTGAAGATTTCCTGTGGTTATTATACTTCATGGACATGAAGGTTAAATCTGAGGCCTGAAGGAGAATGGACAGTTGTGCCTTTGTCAGCTGGGAAATCACGTCTTAACGTATTTACCAACGTGCCTTTCTTCCAGTGTAATATCCCTGGTGGCACCCAGTCCGACCGACTCCATGGATCATCTCAGAATCTTAAAATTGGTGGGTGTGGAAGGAGGTGTGGAGGGGGAGGAGGTGGGGGAAGAGAGGTATTTCAGTGTCAGAGCCGGACCACCCCGAGGTGATTAATGAGTGCTTCTTCACTGTTCACCATGGCGTCAGCTACCTGGGCCTGAAGTAGCTGAAATGGAAAAACACAATATCTGACATACACAGCTCTCCTGCGTTCATGTCTGAAAAATGTATCAGTTGAGGAAAAGCATTAACAAGACCAAAATGACGAGTTTGATATCGGGAAATAAAATCACCAACAAGGCTATAAAGTATGATGATAAATGGAAAACCTACACCCTACAAATTGGCCTTTCTCCCCTGATGACTCTAAATCAGCTTACTCTCATAAAACTGCCCAGCAAATAAGAGCTGTAGTAACAACCTTAGCCATCAACAGCAGCCAGCACTTCTTTCTACTGCTTTTAGAACTATAGAGTTCAGATGCTTTATTTGAGACTATCATTGAGTTCAGGGACACAGTAGCCTATCATGGGCTTCCTCCCCAAAAAACAGGAAATGATGAATTCTTCCCAAAAGACTCAGCTGCAGAGATGGCTAGGACTTGTGTGCAGATGCAAGTTCTTTGAAAACAATAGCTACTTCTAATGCTTCCATACACTATCACCAAAAGGGTGTGGGGGAGGAAAAAACTTTCCTCTACCCTTCAAGATTCTTTTTGCTGGCCGAATAATGAAATCTACTTGACACCAATTAACAGGGAAAATAACCAGATTTAATTACATATGTTTCTATGAAACCCCACAGACATGAGAGGTTCAGAGACAGGGAAAATGACATAGACATGGCATTCAGAGCTAATGATGCAGTGAGTGAGGCACCTTGGGCTTCAGAGGGGAGGAAGGTTATTCTCAGGATGGTAAGAAGAGCAGGTGTTCAGTAATTAAAAGTTTACCTTGCCCTATAGATAGGTCACAAAACATTATTTCTGATAATAACTCTTATTATGGGCAAGGCCCTTAATTTAAATTCTTTAAGGGAGAGGTAAAGTATTCTCATGAGCCTATGAACCTACAGGGTCTTGATCGCCTTCAGCTCAAAATAATCACAGGCTAAAGTGGCATGCTTTGTGGGAGCCTGCTCTGATCCCCTTCAAGGGTGATGAGGCTGTCCGATGCTTGTGACAAGAACCAAATTGGATTCACATACTACAGTCATGTGTTTGTTTCTCTCCCCTCTTGGCTATATTTTAAAATATAGTATCTCCTCTTTGGACAGATCTTTTTATTTAAGAAATTCAAGCATCTTCCATTAATAAGATTTTATTATTTTTCCTAAGATCTTCCCTAAAAAAGCAACCATGTTTACTGTGGGACAATAATGATTCAATAAGTCATTAAGATAGGATGAATCCAGTGTGTGTTATGAAGAGAAAGGTCATCTTTCACCTAAACAAAGCTCAGGCTGGAGAAATTCTTCAATAGATATTTATCAAGTGCCTACTGTGCGCCAGACAGGAATGCGTAGAACATGCACCACATCTGAAGCCAATAGCATTGGACCTTTCTGTTAGATCAAACCATCCCTTTGTAACAGAATGTCACCTCACCCAAGGACTTCCCCACACTGGAGATAAGTTTTGGTACACAACACTGGCAGAGCACTCATACTCACCCTGAAATGATGTCCCTTTTTTGAACACTGGGCATTTTATGTTTGTTTTGCATATGAGGAAAAAAGTGCAAAGTAAAACTATTCTCTCTACCAAGGACCTTGAGAGAAAAGAAGAAAAAAAATGAAAACAAATTTATTACCCACTGCTTGACCTTCACTTGCTCCCTTAATTTCCAACCCAGTGGTACCGGAATTTTTTAATGTATCCAATATATTTTTACCTGTTTAGCAAATAACAATAGATTCACACACTGGCTTCAAAAATTTTAAACAATATTCAGGTAAAGCATACAATTTTCATATAGACTCTGTAAAAGAAAGTGAAATAGCAAATCACCTGCAGTTACAATCTCTTGCCATTTGGAATTACTATGAAAAAGATATGTGAGGTTAAAATACCATCACTTTAAAACTCAGCAATTTCCCACAAAACCTCTCAAAACTAACTTTAATTTGGTTTCCTTCTATTTATTTGCTTTTCCCCCAAAAAACTCCCACAGATGTTATCTTCTTCCTAACATTAAAGTCTTTTCCTCAATTTGTTTCAATATTGCACTGTGTTTGCCCCAGTTCCAGCCCAGCTGTGACTGGCGAATCCATCATCTGATGCTTTCTAGTGTGCAAAACAGATCTTGTACTTGAGTCAGGTAAATCCCAAGCCATGAGGATGATATTCAACACTTCACTGACTATCTAGTGAGGACCAACGTCTCACATTAGTTTCTTGTTAAGCCTATTGGAAGATTTTACAGAGTAAATATAATATTTAATTGGTGATCCTAGTTATTAACATGATCATTAGCTGCCATGATTAATCGTTATTTTACTTTGCCATTCGTTTTTTTTTATTTATTCATTTTATTATTTAGTTTGTTGGGATGATGTTGTTTAGTAAAATTACATCGGTTTCAATTGTACCATTCTATAATATGTCATCTGTGTGATACAGCATGTGCTCACCACCCAGAGTCAGTTCTCCATCCATCACCATATATTTGACTCCCCCTCCTCTACAAGTCCCCTCCCCCTTACCCTCTGGTAACTATTTTGCCATTCTTAATGAAATTAAAATTGGATTTTTTTCTTTCCTATGGTATCTTTTCCCTACGTAAAGTACCTTGGCACTTTCTGTTGTTATTAATATTTATTAACAGCATTTATACAGCTTGCTCTCTTTTTTTTCCAAAACACTTTTGAGCAACAAACTACGTGGTGAGCTCTTTTTGTGGGATACTGGGAATTATCATTGCCTTTTTAGCATTATCCCCATTAAAAGTGAATGTTTTTCTGCACTCATGACCCCACTAGAGCCTCAGAAAGGAGAAAGCTTACTTAGGCAAAATAGGTCCCAGCTGCTGCAACATTAAGCTGCTGAAACTTAAGCTGATTAAAATATTTTAGCATGCCATAATCTCAATAAGCAAAAATGCAACTCTTCCAAGAAGGAGCAGTGCCCATGGCTTTGTAACTCCACCTCTCAGGCCCAGGGTAGACGATGGGGCCACAGGAGCACCTGGGTAGGAGGGACTCATTCCGGAGAATGAACGTCTTCCCATGAGATGTGTAGATGCGCAGGGACGCTGTGCTTGAGTCCTCTGCTATTTTATTTCCATTCTAATCACCCTGGTTTCTAATAGTGTATTAGTTCCTAGCAAGAATTCCATTTTCAACTGTGATTCCAGCCCACATACGCTCGTATCTCCTTTTTGATGTTATTTAAAATAGAGAAAATAGTTCTACTTGATATTGATAACTCTGTAAACTGAAAATAGTCAAAAACCACGTGGCAGCTCTGTGGTGTCCAGAACTTTTGCTCTACTTCTAAAAACAGTTTATAAATACAGAATTTCACAGATTGCCTAAACTTTGAACAGGTATAATTTCAACCTAAGTACCCTGTACAACCTATGAAAAAAATGGAGATTTTTTTTTTTTGCTTATTTTAAAAGTATGGAAAATAAAACAGAGTCTAGTAGTAACTAATGGGATAAGTGTTGTAGCACCATCTAGTTGAACTGCAGTTGGTTTGATGCTTGATGTTCTTGTGAGGGAACGAAACACTATTCTGATCCTCAATCTCAGCTAAATACAGTCTTAAGGATGAAAAAAGTAAGACAAAGCAAAAAACAGAAACCATACTTTTGGTTTTGTCCTATCATCCTATTTTTTGTTTCTGAGGCTAGATCATAAAAGCTTTTGCACCTTTATCTCTCAGGAAAGCTCCACGGCCACCTCGGCCACCTCGGCCACCTCGTCACAGTCACACTAACACTCAAACAGCCCTGTGGAGAGGCCCAGATGAGGGGAACTGAGTTCTCCTATCAGTAACAAAGAGCAATTGCCAGACACGTGAGTGAGCCACCTTGGAAGATCTTTCAGCCCCATTCAAGGCTTAAGGTGACAGCTTCCTCAGCCAAACTGACTGCGGCTCATGAGATAGCCAAACCACTCCCACAATCCCAACACACAGAACCTGTGAAAGATTAAAAAAAAAAAGTTTAATATTGTTTTAAGCCACTCTATTTTGGGTAATTTGTTACGTAGCAATAGGTAACTAACACAGCTGTCCCTGTTTAATAGCCCTCCACCAGCAACATTCAGCCTAACCTTATCTTCAGGGACATGATTTACTTCAGGTTGCTCAGCTCATTTGAAGCTCAAAAATTAGATGAGCTTGTGCATCAAAAGATACTGTCAACAGGTATCAACAGAGTGAAAAAGGGATCTCACAGAATGGGAGAAAATATTTGCAAACCATATATCTGATAAGGGATCAATATCCAGGTGATTTAAGTAACTCTAACAACTTAAGAACAAACTGATTTTAAAATACACGAAGGACTTAAATAGACTTGTCTCTAAAAAAGATATACTAATAGCCAATAAGCATATGAAGATTGTCAACATCATTAATCATCAGTGAAGGCCACCTAAACATACCATGAAATACGACTTTCCACCCATTAATATGGCTATTATAAAAATTAAAAAAAAAAAAAAAAAACAGAAAACAATGAATCTTGGATAAACCTAAAAGGGATCATGCCGAGTGAAAAAAGCCAGGCCAAAAGAGCACATACTCTATGATTCTATTTCTATGAAATTCTAGAAAACGCAAACTAAATTATAGTGACAAAAGGTAGATCAGTGTACAACACCCGGAGTTCACCCTAATGTAAATTGTGGGCTCTGGGTGATAATGACAAGTCAATGTAGGTTCATCAGTTGTAACAAATGTACCACTCTGGTGGGGAATGTAGATAATGGGGGACAAAAAGCACCTTATTTTGGTGTGTATAATGTGCCCCCATGTATGATGCATACCCACATTTTTGGCCCAAACTTTCAGGGGAGAAAAATCTTTAATTTTAATTTTTTAATTCAAATTTTTATTTGTTTATATTTAAGTTACTTGTTCTTTGGAATTTTAGCATTTACTTTTTAACATATTATGGTACAAGAAATATTATGTAACATGTAATGACAAAACACAAGAACAGATACAAGGCATAAGAAAAAAAACAATTATGATATTCCAGGGTACTGTTTTGCATATGGGTATTATTACTGATTTCTAGAGTTACACATTAACTCATAAGCATAAATAAAAGAATGAAAAACATTTATATAGTCACAGAATTAATGTTACCCATGTAGACTGAGCATCCTAATTTTTCCCTCACTAATTTGGGCAAAAAAAACATGTGCATTATACACTGTGAAATACAGTGGATGGAAAATATCTGTACTGGCCCATCATTTTTGTTGTGAACCTAAAACTTCTCCAAAAAATAAAGTCTTAATAAAAATAAAATTTTAAAAACATCGATCAGCAGTCGCCTAAGGTTGGAAGAAGTGCCAAGGAAAGAGAAATATGGAGAGGCACAGGAAAATATTTGGAGGTGATGGATATGTTAATTATGTTCACTGCCATGATGGTTTCACTAATACATACATGTCAAAATGCACCAGACTGTACACTTAAAATATGAGCAGTTGATCGCATATTGTTATTCCTCAAAAAGCTGTTTTTAAAATTGGACTTACATGCCTTTTTTAAGATGTGTAGTTAAATCATTTGGCTACATTAAATGCTATCAGAAACACTAGCATAAATATCCAAAATGTTCACCAAAAAAATATAATAGGGATATAATTAAATTATATCAAGGCAGCCAAGGGCAGGTGATGGCTTGCAAACAGCTCACACAGCCTCAAGGAAGAAGGGAGAGGAAATTGTCAGAAAAGCCTCTTTTTAGTACTGGATCAGCCATCCTGTCCTTATGCTGGAGGCTTCCCACTGACTTCAAAGAAGTCTTCAGATCAGAGTAGTGCTAGGCTGAATAATTGTAGTGAGGTGGAGGCAGTCCTGAAGAGATTCCCTTTTGAGCTGTATCCATGATGACATTATCACGGTTATCAACGATAACAGGGCTTTGGGGTGGGACTCCGGAGCTGCTAACGTACTCTTAAGCTTCAAAGAGGAGAAAAGAAATGCATTTAAATCAAAGCAGAATTTTTAATGTCATGGGATTGTGATGCAATTCCTCGCTGGAGGAGTGACTGTGACAAATACACTGTTTCTGTGTGAGATAGGCTTTGCTGGCTATCATCAGTATCTGGGAGAAAAGCACTAGAACAAAAAAACAACCGCCCCCCTCCCCCAAAAGAAAGATAGCTGAAAAAAGAGAAATGTCTAAATCCACCATAATACAATAGCTTAATATTGACACAAGCACAGCATGGGGATTGGGGTCAGGCCAATGCACATATAATGACTGCACCCTGCACAAAGCAATAGGAGCACACTACTGGGGAGAGATGGCCCAGATAATACCTCAGAGCCTGAGAAACAATAGGCTCCCAAATAATATGCTGAGAAACTGAATAAGGATTGTATTTTTAAAATAATCGAATGGTAGGATCTAAAATGTTACTGACAAAAAAATAATAATTAGTGGATAGATTTATGCAGTCTCATGAACCAGCAAGTATAATGGAACCATCTATTTTCCTCACGCTGCACAGTAAAGATGATCGGTCAGAGCTGAAAATCTGTTCTTCTGAACTGAAGTAGAAATGTGATTTACTGTTCTTCATAAAATATCAATTCAAAAACCTGATGATTATTAGAATTAAGGAGAGATTTGGTGCTAGATAGTGCAGAGAAAACAAGACTTGAATTCTAAAGACCTCTAACATAAAACTGAATGTGTTAAGTGTGGTAATAAATATCTGGGCAACACGGAGAAAGGAGAGAGATCAATAAATACAGTGTGGGTCGTATAGGGGAACACAGTGTGATCCACAAGGAACCACAGAAAGGTGATATAAAAACAGAGGATACTATCAATGTCTTGTACACAGAAGATGCTCAGAATAACAGTTTTTATTTCATTTATGATTCAAAAGTGAAGGTCTGCAGCTTTTAAAAATAGAGAAAGCAAAATTCTTCCTTTGCTTTCTACACACACGAAAAGAAAGGTGTCCCTCAGCTCCAGTGGTCGCCTTCCTCAAACTGTTACATGACTCATGTGCTGGCTATAATAACCCCAGCAGGTGAAAACTTCCTGGGTCCACCTTGAATGGGGTTCGGCCCTTTCCTGCAATCTCCCTTGTCCGTACTACACTCAGGGCCTGGGCAGAACCCAGTCCAGATATGCAGAGACGGAAAGACCTACTTATTTTCAGACTGAGGTAAACAGTAAGCCATAAATTGTCCATTCTAGCCATGCTGAGCCCTCACCTCTTAGCAAGGCTGTGATCTTAAGCTATGTGGCTGCTTCCCTGCTTGCTTCGCAGACAGGGGGCAGCAGCTTCCCGCTGCTGCTAGGGACAGAGAAACGGAGCGGGGGGGGGGGGGGGGGGGGGGGGGGGGGGGGGGGGGGGGGGGGGGGGGGGGGGGTGCGGGTGTTGGGCAGCGTGGTTAGATCCAGTGGGTGTCACAGCAGACTTCTCAGCAGAGAGCTTGAAACTTGTCTGGAATGATATCCACAGAAGCAGAACATTCACTGTACATTGGCTAATGAATTCAAAAACACTCATGGAGCACATTTTACATACATTTTATGTATATCAGAAATAGGGTTGCAGATTCGGTAAAGAAAAACACGGGACACCAAGTTAAATTTGAATTTAAATAACTTTTTTAGTTAATATCCCTAGTGTCAAAAGAACAACTGAGGCATATTAAAATTGTTAAGAGTTCATTTTACCAAAAGTCAATTAGAATAGGCAGCGCCAAACCGGAAGTGTTAGGAGTACTCCACTGACAGGAGCTACGGGCAATATTTACATAAAGAAAGTAGGGAAGCAAAGGGAAGAAATTATTTGATTGGCTCTAACTTAAAGCCGACTTGGCTCTTTGTGATTGGCTGTCCTTAGCATTTTTTATTTTTGTCACCTCGAGACGTTTACAGGCTTAGGTTTTGGGTTCTGTAAGCGGGCCGCCATGGTTTTAAAGGCACCTCAGTCTCAAGGCCTCCTTGATTAATTAATATAACACATGTAGTATTAATGTATGTATTACAGAAGTATTAATTATACTTTATATTTTAAAGATTATTTGTTGTTTACCTGAAATTCAAATTTAGCTACCTGCACCACACGTGGCAACTCTAACTGGGAAGACTAAGAGTTTCGGAGCTGGTACTGTCCCACGAATAGGACGGGGAGGGCATTAAAGCAGGAGAAGCCGTATGAACGAAGGCAGGGCAGGCACAGTTGCATTTCTTCAAGTGGCAGTGAAAAGAGCAGATCTCATAAGCAGGAGTTTCATGTAGGAAAATAAAATTAAAGAGGACTTTGAGGGACCTATTATGGCAGAGCTCCAATAGTAGGCAACGCTTATGCAACAAAAAGTTGAATGGGGCATAACTCAAGAGCTGCCTATTTATTTTCTTTTAAGAATAGTATCTTTATTTGGTAAAACACCTGGGAAGGCCATCGTGGTTCTGGAAAGGGAGGACGGGGACAGCAGGGACAGACAGTGAGAACGCTGACCGGCTCTGCATGGAAAGGGGAAAGATATTTTGATGTTCTGGTACAGCCCTGCCCAGGAGACAGAAGAGGTGAATTTTGAAGACAGCCATAGCAGGAGGCCAAAAGACAGAGGAAAGAAATTGTGCCCAGGGTAAAATTCTGTATAGCAGCCAAAGAATATGAAAGGAGTCACCTAGTCCCCCTTGCATCATTACCTGTGCTGTTGTCGTGTAAGTCTCTCCCACTGCCTTACAACCTTCAGTCAGAGCCTATGCCTAGCTGATCTACCTGAAAGTGTTCTTGAGAGGCAGGGAAAAACACCGGTCACCCCACTCAAGTCTGCGTCGCAGAGTAGCCAGCAAGCCCCCGGCCACACACCAGTAGGAAGGGGGGATCCTGAAACAGGACATTGAATTGTAGGATGGATGTGTGAACACACACCCCTGGGAAGCCACACAAATCTTGAGGAACACAAGAATGTGTGATTTGGGGTAGAAACAATTTTATTTAAATCTCAAAAAACAGGAATCCCCACTATCACGTGACTGTGTATACAAGACAACCTTTAGAGATCCGACTTCTGATAGTCTGGGAGGAAGCAATTGCATGTGTCCATCTCCCCGTGTCCAGACTTTATCTTTCTTTCTTCTTCATAACTGCTTTTTGGATCTCTGGCACCTCCACCAACGTTCATTCCACCTCAGGAAAGATGAACCAACTCAGATGGATTTAGTTTTTTCTTTGTTATTGTCACCGGCTCGAGTGTCCGTGATCCTGCTGTTTTCTCTGGAGTGTATGGGAAATCAGCAAACTCTAACCTGCAACCAAGTATGTTTCAATTTGAAAAGGACATGGTAATGCAAAGGCCACCTGGCTAGTCCCCTGATCAGCTACCCTAGAGCTTCCCGAATGTTACTGCCAATTTACCCATGTGCTACCTCCTGCCCCTTCTACTTATTGATCTTTATTCTGGCTAACATTTATCCTAACACCTCAAGCCATTTCCAATGGAATACTCTGCCCTAATCAGTTCCTTGTTGAGTTTTCACAATAATTCCTATTTCTATTTCAAAAACCCAAGGCAATAAGTATCTACCCTTTAGCGATAGCACCTTTTAAAAAAATTATTTCTACTTCAATGCCTTCATCAATAGATGGATGCACATGCTCTGAAATTGTTCACATTCATTTTAGAATACAATCCTACAATTAATTCAACAATTAGCATGCCCAGATGAGCACCCACATGTGCTTGGTTTATTAGAGCTGCTGGGCCTTTTAAGAAAAAAATGAAAGATCTATCCTTAACTTTGTGGCATTTACAATCTAATATTGATCATTTTCCCAAATCAAAGTAGATCTTAGTGACAAATCTTATTTCAAAGCTATCAGAATTTCTAAGACATGTCTCCAATTAATAACGGCACTTTCTCATCATTCCTGGGTTATTTACCTCTGTGCATTTGCTTTTCACTATTACCTCACCTTTATTCATTTTCATTTATCACAGAAGCTTAATGTAGGTGAAAATTAAATAGAGTTAAGGATAAAGGTTAGAACTACAGCCTGAAATCTAATTTGAATATAGTTTTAATATTGTCATCTAATTTTTCCATCCTACCTTTGAATCTTTTTGCTAATCATAAAAATTGTCTGTCCAAGTACAAATGAACATAGAATGCATTTCATTCAGAACGTCTGTCAGAATGAAAAGTAAAATAGATACTACATATACAGGGTGCCAAAAAAATGTATACACATGTTAAGAAAGGAAAAAAACTGTATTAGAATTGTAATACTCAGTATATACTGATAACAAGAGATAAATACAAGTCACGTTTGACTTCTGCAATTGCAAGGGGTGCTCAAAGTGGTTACCATCAGTATTTATGTAATGCATAGATAACGTCTCTTAAAATGTGTATACATTTTTTGGCACCCTTGGTATGTGTGGTACATGGTGCCATCACAGGCCAGGAATCTGAAAACATCATCTGCTCCCTTTTCTTTTCTGCAAGCAGACAGTTCAGAATCTGTGGCGAGGGCTAGCCTATCAGAACAATGTTGACTCTGACCATCTGTCAAAGTAAACTGCAGCCAGAGAAGTGGGAAGTGTCATAGGCCAGACAATGCCGATGAGATGTTAGGCAGCAAGACAATGGCAAAAAAAATAATTTCTCAGAGAACAATCCTTATACTTTCAATGTGAGGAATCTCAGAAAGGAACACAGAAGCAACAATTAAATCCGAGTAGTCTTTGTGATGCTGTCTCTTTTCTGCCTCTTGCTGTATTAACTGAGCAGCTACTTCATGCCCTAACCAAGAAATCCATAGGGTGGGAAGAGGTCAGACGAGGGAAAGGCCCATTGGGGAACACTGGAGGTGGAGGTGGTGGGATGGAATAAGAAAAGTGTATAATCCCGTTAGGAATAAGATATTTGGAGATCCAGCAGACCTCTGGGCATGGTCCCAGGCCTTCATTAGGATTTCACAGCAATTTTTAAGATAAAGGGATTCTCCTAAACATCACTAGTATTTACTTTGGATACTTATGTCTGAATCTTCTTAAAGTTCTTACCCATTCTACTCATTTTATCCTCTAAATGCAAATAAGAAATTGTAAAAGGTCAATGTTCACACCAACTGGGCCACTTAAAATAAGGAATTTAAACACAAAACAAGGAGAACCAGAGCCTATGGGACACCAGCCTATGAAACTGCGCTGCAAGCTGCTACCATCTGGACAGTGCAGGTGCCCTCTCTACCGCTTAGCATCGTGCAGCTTGAAGGGATGTCAGAGAACGTCTCAGCCCTGCTCAAACCCTTCTCAAAGATCACAGGAACAACCCAACCCATTCATCCATGCCCAAGCCCAACCCCAACCCCCAGGCTCTCCCATTTCCAATGCTGTGCTCTTTCTAGTAATAATTGCTGCAATATTCAAAGTGCCTACTGTATGCCAGGGACTGTTCTAGGCACTCAGTAGGTGTTACTCTATTTAATCCTGCAACCACGCCCATGACATAGGTACAGATTTCTGTGTGTACTTTTTTCCAGTGAGGAATCCGAGGTCCAGGATGAATAACTTACTTGCTTAGTCTCTAAATGGACAAAAGGGCTGTGTTTCGCACCCTGAGCCCATATACTCTCCCACCTCTGAGGAGCATGCTATTTCCCCACCATTGCTTCTGCTTCCTCCAGCCCGTGGGAATATCTGCAAAGAAGACTGGCTACTTCGTGCTTCCCTTTGTCCTGCTTCGTTGTGCAGTAAATTACTAAATTCCGCTCATCACCCTTGCCACACATATAAAGTCTCCTTAGAACACAAGGTCTTCAATTTAGCAATGCTGGGTTCTCTCTATAACTGGGGGAAAAAGAATATCAGCTTGTTTGCCTTCATTCTTTCCAAGATCCCTAACTGGTCTTTGAAATGTTTTCAGCAACTTGATGCCTAAGATGAACTTCATTATCTCCACTTCCAACTCCTTTAGTTCTGTGTGAAAAATAAAGAATTTATAAGCATGAATCAGAAGGGATGGGAAAGCTGACATAGTGGTAAACTGAATTTTTACAGGCTCTGATAAATGAATTATCTAATTGGCAAGTGGCCTCCATGCCCGAGGCAGACGTGTGTGCGAGGCCTGAAGCTAAATCATCTCGCACCCCTGACGGTTGTGAAAACTCTTATTGTTCATAACCCACCGACCAGGGCTGCCTGAGGTTGTCCGATTTCATTTACTTTTCTTTTTTCAATTTCTAGTGCAACTAAAATCCCCCCCTTAGTGCAGAGACCCATAAATGACCGTTTCCTTCTGCCGCACAGAACCTGAAACGCGTGGCCGAGACCTGGATGGATGAATTCGCCGAGTACATTTATCAGCGACGCCCGGAGTACAGGCACCTGTCCACGGGGGACATCTCGGCCCAGAAGGAGTTGCGCAGACAGCTCAAGTGCAAGGACTTCAAATGGTTCATGGCGGCAGTGGCCTGGGATGTGCCTAAGTACTACCCTCCCGTGGAGCCCCCACCTGCAGCCTGGGGAGAGGTGAGGAGGGCCTGCTTTTACTTTGAGGGTGGCCATCTCTGCCAGCCTCGGGAGGTTGGGGGTGCTGCTGAAACCTTCCTCCCCTTTGCTCAGTCACCAAGTCAGATCGGCTTAAGCCTTCTCGGCTAACTGAATGTTCACCTGCTTTTTAGAAATTGCTAGGCGTGGGCAGTCAGCTCTCAGCCTTGATTGCCCCACCCAGAACTCTTGGCCGCTGTTGGCTCCCCAGATAGATTTTTTTAATATAGCTGGAAAATATTTTTATTTGAGATTAATAAAATTACCCTAAGAGCTTGCAGAGAAGGAAAATACCTGTCATACTACTGCATAAATAAGGGTGACCTGATTTCCATGATAAAATCCCTCAGTGCCCTCCTTGCATAGCCTTGTTGCTGTTTATATATGTGAGGACAAGGTGACCGAGGGGCTTGGCTCTTTTCCTAACCAGAGTGCATAGGCAGAATTGTGAGGAAATGCATTTCCATAATACCCAGAACTGTGGCATGTGTAGAAGCCATATCGGTTCTTAAATAAGCACTAACCTTTCCACCTCTGAACGTTTCTTTATAATTTCACTTCACGACCTACAGTGTGAAGAGCTGAATAGCCCCAGTTCCCACATTTAAATATCCACCATGAAATGGGCTATGGTGCCGGCTCTGCTCATTCAATCCTGTTATGACAGCCTTTTCCCCGTAGAAAAGCTATACCAAGAACTGAAACTGGATCGGGTGGATTTATTTTAGCAACTGAATCTGCTTTTCGCAGGAGTCTATCACAAAGGAGTGCAGGCTGGGGGGCGCTGGTCCCGTCCCCGTTCTCAGGGCCATGTGCTCCCTGCCTCGCATTGTGGAGGGCCGTTTTCACCCTCATCCTTGGTTCTGTGATGTGGAGGAGGGCATGCCTTTGTCTGTTAGTGTCTCTGGCTTGTCAGAGCTCTGCAAACAGGTGGCTCTGGGCGTGGGAGGGGAGGCCAGGGTCCCGAAGCAGCGTTCTTGGTGCGCTGGCCCAGCTTCTGTCGAAAATGTGTTCAGCAAGTTACATGGGTGCTGCTTGTTTTTCTGAGAAGGTCCAAGAGGAGGTCATTCTTTACCTGTGCCAGGTACCCCAGGCCTGAAGGAGAGTCGAGGCTGCCACCACATGCTCTATCTCCTAATGTGTTTTGTGCGTGTACATGGTTCTGATACTGGTTACTAATGTCAGTAACTTGGTCTGATCCTTGGCATCTTAAACATTTCATTAATTTCCTGGAATGTTAGTAATGTTAGTCTGCTGGTATTCGTCTTAGCTATTGACTCTGGACTTAATTGACAGCAGTGGAAATTTTAGGTACACCCAGAGAAAACATTTTTAGTCTCATGCATTGTAAGGCGTAGGAAAGCGCTACCCGAGAAGCAGGTGAGTTCCTTCCTAGAACTTCTTTGGTTGAGGTTACATCTGCTATCTTTGTGTGACAATTTAAGTGCAGTCTTGCCTGAGTAGTCACAAGTCTTAAAGACTTCTCAGGATTATTGTGTGATTCACAGCACGGTTAAAATCTCTTCAATCTTTTCTCCACCCTACGTGGAAATATAAATTTTTATTCCTACTTGGTTACTTCTTCAAATCACAACTGGCCACCCTTTCCACATTACTTGACTAACCTATACCCGGTACTTACAAAGCACCCTGCTTGGAAACAGACTTAAGCTTCCATGGAGGTTCTAGAGAAGATATAATTTCCCAGAACTCGTTAAAATAAGAACCATCTTCAGGCCTGGTGAATTATGCCAGTGTCTTATCCATGACTCTTGACTGTCCCACACCTTTTATGTGGCCTGCCTGACACACAGGCACATACATTGGCATTCATCATTCCTGGTCTAAATAACCAGACCTGGAGAAGATCAGCCTTTTTTTTTTTCTTTTTTGACATGTTGGCAAAGTTCTTCCCTCAGTGCTTCAGTACAGCAAAGAAAGGCCATGTTTAGGTTTGGAGAAAGTGGAAAACGGGAATGCAGGCCAAGGGCTAGCTGCCTTCAGGGGCATTTGCTCAGGGCAACGTGGTGCAGAGACGGAGGCAGGCAGAAAGAGGGGAGAGCAAGACATGACAACAGTTTGGGCTGGTCAGTCGTTTTTGTAAAATGTTCACTTCCCAGGCAGAGTAGTCCCTGAGAGTAAATGTAATCCACATAATCCAGGAGGCAAGGGAAGTGTTTGAAATGCAGCTTGAGCTAATGAAATGGCCAAAAAGAAAGACCATTTTCTACCTATATATTGAATAATAACAAGCCTACTTCTCAATAGTGGATAAACATTACTAAATGTGCGAAATATATCTGTGGACCATTTTCTCTCAAAAAAAAAAAAAAAAAAAACTTCTTCCAAAGTTTTCACTCTTGTGTTTCTATTTTTCCTTTGAAAAGTCTTCTTTTTTATTTATGAATAATTTTAAATTTACAAAAAGTTTGCAAAGATAGTGCAGAAAGTTTACGTAGGCCCTTCACTCCACTTCTTCGAATGTTATCATAGAAGAAGTGGGGTGAAGGGCATACGTGCTGCATTTAACCACAGTGCCTTTGAACTAAGTAATTAACCTTAGTAAAATACCATTACCTAAACTACAGACTTTATTCAGATTTCACCAGTTTTTTTTCACTAATACCACTTTTCTGTTCCAGGATCCAACGAGGCCCATTTAATTTCCCATAAACTTTAATTGTTAGAATGGGCAAAGCTCCTAAATAAATGTCAATTGCTGCTTTAGTACAAGAGTGAAAAGGGAAATGCAGTCTGTGAGTTTTTTTAAGCAGTTAAAGGACGGAACTACAAACGTCCAGCAATCTAAACACAAGACTCCTTTATGGGACACCGGTGCCAAGAGGCAGGGGAATTTGCTGTTCAACGCACTCCTGCTTGAAACCGTTTTCCACCGGCTTTTCTGTGCCAGCCTGATTCTGGGTAAACAAAGTGCTTAGGTGATTTTTGGCTCTGGTAGTTGGAACCCAGTTTGTAGAGGATATGTTACAGACTTTAAACAGCCTGTAAACTGCTACTCATTTCCCTGACAACTTCAGCTGCGTGGTTGCACTAGTCTCCTCACTTATCTCTCTGCTTCTGCCCTTTTCCCATTCTGTTTTTTCTCGACGTAACCCACTTAAAGTGGAAGATGAGGCCCCTCCTCCAGTCAAAGTCTTTCAGTAGCTACCATCTCCCTCAGGGTAAAAATCCGAAGTCCTTATCTATACCCTACATGATCTGACCCCTGTCACATACCCCACAACCACATCTCCTGCTACCCAACCCCCAGCTCACTCTTCTGTGGGCACACTGGCCTCATCTCTGTTCCTCAATCTGGCCAGGTGCAATCCTGTCTCAGGACCTTTGCACTTGCTATTCCTTCTACTTAGAATCTTCCAGCTCCAGAAATCTTGTGGCTCTTTTCTCTCACTTGCTTCAGGTTCTTACTCAAAAAAAAAAAAAAAAAAAAAAAAAATTAAAAAAATCATCTTCTTAGTAAGGCCTTCTATGATCGCCATGTCTATTGTGTGCAATAATCCTCACACTTAGACTTCCAATCCCCCTTTCCTGCTTTGTGTTTCTCCTCAGCATCCATCACTACAAAACAAGCTGTGTAGTATATTTCTTCGTTGTATTTCTCATCTATTTCCCCTAATAGAAAGTAAGCTCCATGACACACAGATTTTGTTTATCTATGGAGTTACTACTACTCCTCAGCAGCTAGAAAGTATTTGGCATATAGTAAGTGCTCAATAAATATTTGTTGACTGAACGAATAAATGGAGGATTCTGGTCATTTCCCCCACCCTTCACTGTTTTGCCCACACATCTCCGAAGAATGAGCACACTGAATTTTTACCCTCTTTAGCATGTGAGGAAAGATTCTCTATACCACCACCTGCCCAGTCACTCAAAGGCCATCTCATTGGAAAGTTTGGCCAGGAAGACAGTTTAAGTAATGCATCCTGGGTAAGCAGTTCTGAGGGACTGTCAGACGTATGGCCCATATGATAATCAAACAAGATACGAAATGCTGTCTTCTGATATCCTAAGGAGAAAAAAGAGAAACTCAAAAAATTGAGAATTTTCTGTTCTGGCAATTCCCAAACTCTTCCTGCCAGAACCCTACTTAAAAGGCAAGAAGATATTAAAATCACATCTGATAGAGAAGGACACTCCAGAAGTCATTCGATCCTCTGGTGCACAAGGGAAGCTGGTGGAGTGGAAGAATACCGGGCCCAGAGAGAATAAATTGGATTTGGAGCCATGCAGTAAGTCGAACATTCCTTAGTGCTATTCAAATAGAACAATGTGCTTTTCCACAATGCTGTGTTGGGTAGGGTAACAACAGGTTTTAAGGGGAACACTCTTCTTAAATCATGCACATGTGGAGTGCCTTTTTTGTGTCAAGATGCTAAATGAAAGAAACAGAGTCTATTATTTTTCTCCATCTTACCCCTTCCTTTAGAATTCATAAATTTGCTGAAGTCATTTATAGTACTCCTTTATAGTCTGAAAAGAAGAGTTCTACAGAATCCCAAATATCATGCGTAAGCGCAAATAAAAGATGTAAAATAGACAAATGTGTCTTTTCCAACCAGTGCCATAAATTCTTTTAAGAAGTGTCTGCTTACTGTCCTCAATGTGCCATTCTTGGCCCATTCGTTTGTCATCTTGCAATTGTGCAAACTTTTTTTAAAATCTGTATTTTAAAAATTCATCTCCATGCCAAACTATTTCAGCTGCTATTTAAATTCTTTCCTCAAGATTAATGTCACCCGGAGTTATGAAACATTCACAAAGACAGGCATCCTAAATAATTCCAGGTCTCTTCCTCTGCTCTGGGATGCTCTCGACTTCTTTCAATTTGCTTCCTTTCTTCCTCTTTCTTCTAATTATTCACAGTACACAGGCTTTTCAAATTTCTCCATATCAGTTTACATGAAAGGAAGTCCAACACTAGGAGGTACGTTATTTGAAAGACCATCTGAGGATGCGATGTTGTCTCTTTGAAACAAATTCCGTGTAAGTGCTGCTGCTGTATACCACAGAGAGAAATGCCAGCTCTTTCTGGATGGGGAGTGAGGTTCTCTCACATTGCCTTGGGCGAGCCCTGGCCGGTGGACCACCTCCCCCTGCAACTGGGAAAAGCTGCAAGGTGAGATTGTCCTGCTACTCCCTGGCGACTAACTGTGCAGGGACCGTCCCTCCATTCAACTGCAAATGTATCTAAACCAGATCTTCAAATTAAGCAGTCATTCAGAGATGATTTGTCAGTCCCCCAGTGCATTAGAATCGACTTGATCTGTCATTTATTTTCTCCGGCATAGGCAATGCTGGTACACTATGCTAATACATCTCTCTGGAGCTCAACAACGAGGTTGAGAAAAATGTAAGGACACATAAAGAATCACATTATCCTTTCAGATTTTACTAGGTGTTTGCTGAGTTCTCAACTATTGAGACAATTAAAGACAAACTTAAGTGTCATGATGAACATAATTTTACTTCTATATTCCCAGCTGAGCAAATTGGATAGCTACTCAACACGGGCAATTTGACCCAAGTCTTAATGGAATCAGAGGTGTTTCAGAGTTAACAGATTATTTTTCTTCTCATATAAATACACCAAGCAAAACTTTCTGCCCTTTCTTCCTATTTATTTTGTTCTTCCTGATCCTAACTTTCAAATACTGACATTACATTCTATTGGAAATAATGAAAAACCATTAGACGTGATGCCAGAAATAAAAATACATTTTCTAGAATACTCTTGCTTAAAAATATACTGGGATTTCCAATGCTAAAAACATGGCAACAGCCTGATTTTGTTTAATCATAAAAACCAGACAAAACATATAGGGTAAGAAAAGCAATAAACATGGATATCCCTGAGAACTCCAGCATATGGGTCAATGCAACCTAAACAACAGACAGCAGCAGGTCTTGTGTGGAATCAGCAGAGATGAGGAGTTGGTAGAAAAGAAAAACATAGTGCTGACAGTTCTACAAGCCGCAACACAGAAATCAACAACTATTCACCCCCAAAAGGAGCCATTTCTTTTCAGAACAGGAACTAAAGCAATCAAATCTGAACATTATCAGTGAAATGCATAGACTTCCTCACAGGCTCCAAGCTGAGAATAAGTACAAAGAGAGATAGGAAACCGGTAAGGGGCCATGGGAATTTAAACTATGCTGAAACAGGCTTAGCCAGCATGTACCTTAGAAACACTCCAAGAGACTCCTTTTGGAGAGACAAGAGACTCATTCTTTCCCCTTTCCTTCCCCCACTCTCACTAAAATAAGGAACAAAAGAAAAAACTTGCTGATAGTTGCATCCAAAATGAAACACTGCAGATCCCAGGGAGACAAAAGCATCTACTACGGCAAAGGAAGTGTCTGAGATAGAGCCCAGTAAGTCTTAAACACGAAACACATTTAAAGGTAACAGTAATGCTTTGGGAGGAAAAGACTCTTAGAACTCTAGATAACACAGAGTTAGAGCAGGAAGCTTTTGTGAATCAGTCAATAGCTCTGAGAGACAGAAGTAATACATACAGAGGCCATATTTTATAACATGTCACGGTAACAACAGAGAGAAGATCCCTTATAGCCATCCAAGAAAACTGTCTCATTTGTATATGAAAAGCAAAATTAGATGACAATAGAACCTCATATAGAGATAGGACAAGGATAGCAATGAAAATGAACCAAGTTGTTCCAATACATAATGAAAACATAATACAAATGTGATCACAAAGAAGATAAAATTTGTAACATAAAATTTCAAAATGAGCTAAAGGAATCTTAAAAATAATCAAGGCTCTAAAGAATTATATAAGTCAGAATCAGAACAGCTCAGAAATGAGATGGTTAGAATAATATGAAACATGATAATATGAAAAAAGAGACGAAAACTCAGAAATGGAAAGAAAAGAAAAGAAAGAAAAACTGTCTCAGAAATGAGGGCTAAATTAAAAGGAACAAAAAAGCAAATAGAGACCATGGGGAGCACAGTAGAATAAACCGAGGCTAGAAGGAAGAAGAGTGGAATTAATAAACCAGAAATAAAGAAAAGGGATCAAAGGATTCTACCAAGGAATTGGAACAATGGAGATTTAGAAAATATCTAACATAAATTCCCAAAGAAGAATGTTCTCCCCCAAGTGAAAGACAACAAATACAGGGTCCAACACAAATAACCCGCCCTTTTTATTTACGAAATCACAACATAATTCTGTAATGTAACACTATCATAACTACATTAACATTAACATAACTGCATTAAAAAGGGTGTTACTTCTGCCAGACACTATGTAAAACTATTCAGACAACTTTCACAAAACAAAAGATTTAAATCTACTTATTTAAAAGGGCTGTATCTGAAAAAATTCAATCGAGAACCACCAACACTGAAACATTTCTGGTACAACAGCTGTATTTTTGAAGAAAAATAATTTTATGTACCCAAGCAAAAACAAGAAATGAAACAACAACAACAAAGCAACCTAAAAACTAAGTCAGACTTTGAAGCATATTTTGTGCCAAAAGCAATGGAGCAACATTGTAAATATGCTTCAGGGTGAAAGCCCTCAAAAAAGTTATAAACATTCAGGAATTCAGGGATTACTTTCCTCAAGATCCTTACTAGAGAATGAGCATCAGAAAAAGCAAGAGATGTTTAGAGAAGCATGGCCCGAGGTCTGGTGGAGACTGGATATATGAGGATAAGAAAACAGGCAAGTTCTGCATGCTCTGACAGTATAGAAGTAATACGACTAACCAATAGTGGGGAAGTGAAAAGCAGAATAAGTTTGCTGATTGTCCCATAGGCATTTACTAGGATTAAAACAATATCACCTATGTTAGACACTGGAGGAAAGAGAAGAAAGAGGGGAAAGATTATAACTAACCAGTAGTGCTTAAAGAAGAGTTAGGTATCATCTAAAAAAAAAAAAAAAAAAAAAAAAAAAAAAAAAAAAAAAAAAAAAAAAAAAAAAAAAAAAAAAAAAAAAAAAAAAAAAGGAAACTTCAGATACTATATACAACATTAGTGTAAAGGTAACTAGTAGAACAAAACTACTAACTATATTAAATACCAAAGATTACAGAGAAAATACAGATCATATAAGGAATTGCTTTCTAGATAGAGTAAAAACAAAAAAAAAAAAAATGGGCATGTCAGAACTGAGACCAAACATATAAAGAAATCTACTAAAAGAAAAAAAAATTTAGATTGACCAATAAAGCAAATCTAATTCTGCGATATATGTGTGAGACATACCTGAATTAAAATGATACAGAAACATTAAGGATTAAAGAATAAACACATGTATACCATACAAATTAAAGTAATAAGGAAGCAGAGCTTGAGATTTTCATAGGAAACAAGTTAGAACAGAACTTTTTTTTTAAGTTTTTTTAAAAGGCCAAAAAAGACCTTACAATGACCAAAGATTGCAATCTACAGAAAAACAACTTTCATGAAATAGAAACTGCTGAAAATTCAAGGAGAAACTAACAGCAACACACCAATAATAAGACAGTTTAACACACATCTCTCATCCAAAAGGTAACAGGTGGACCAAATTAATAAAGATCTATATATTGATCTAAACCACGTAATCAATAATATAGCCCTAAAAGACCTATTTAACTCTGAAACACGTTTTTTAATGTACCTTCTTTTCAAGTATACAAACTTAAAAGTATGTTAACATTACAAGGAAACAAAGTTTATAGCACATATAAAAAGAGATTCAAACATAAAATCAACAAAATAAACACTATAATCTTAAATTCGAATTGGAAATGTCAATGTAAACTCATTTTTTTTCTCCCTTTCTAAAAATGCAAATTTTCTAGCTGTGTACACTGGGAAGGCCTAGAAACAAATTTCAATCCAATCTCTGTGAGCACATCTCACTCTCAATTGTGGTCTCTAGGACTCTCCACCAGATGGAACCAAGGATCATTGAAGAAATGCATGACTTCACAGGTGGGGCAGGAAATACAGAAAACTGAGCTGGGACCTTGTGATGCTCTCAAAAGCAAGGAGGGAAAGGAAGCCATCAGAGGCTGATGAGGGTGTCAGGAGAGTGGGGGTGGGGGGTCATGTCAAAGAGACACAGGAGTCAGCTAGAAGAGGTTCCCACTTGCTATAGATGGGACAATATGAACATTAAAAAAAAAGACCCAATTACTTAAAATGTACTAAATACACAAAAAAGCTGTAAATTCATAATGATGCCTTAAAAGGCAGAGAGGGGAGAGAAGAAAAACAAAATAAAAACCACTGCACACCATTGGCAGTTGCTAGGACACCAAATCATTACTCTGAAAACTGACATTTTAAAGCAAATCAAGCATTTTTCTTGCTTTTCTGTGTAATATATATTTCAGGGTGCCCAAAGAGCCCTAGTGCTTGAAAGTCTTTTTTACACAGATTCTCAGATAATATATCCAAACAGAAAGATAGAATTAGAAAAATCAACATTTTGCAACCCATAATGCAATAACAGATTCAGGCAATGGTCATCATTGGATGGCAAAATCATTTGATGAAATACGATGGAAAACAGTAAAATTATCATGCTATGCTGTCACTTGAGCCCACTGATCAATTTTAGCATCCTTAAAAGGGAATCACGCAGACATTCTGATATGATGCAATGGGGAGGCGTTTTAGACAAGCAGGAAAATCAAGAACCATCCCTGAAATGATCTTAAAGAAACAAAAAGGAAGACAACAACAACAACAGAAGTACTGAATCTAAATTAAATCGTACATTTAAATCTAACTTCAGTCTACAGTCAATAGAAGAAGTAGAAGGAAAACGTTAAACAACATCTCAAGCCAAATACAGAATTAAAGAACCTAATTGCTTCACTAAGGACATGGCAGGGAGAAGAAAGGGGGAATCTTCTAGGTTACAGGATAGTCATAAAGCTCTGTGGAGCTTAACAACCTGACACAATGAAATGAAGCTCATTTAGATCCTGAATCGAATAAATGAACAGAAAAAGAAAAACATTTTTAGACAATCAAAAGAATTTGAATATGGGCCAGGTATTAGATAATACTAAGTAGTATTGCTAATTTGTGGGTATGTGAAAAAATGTCTCTTTTTCTCTCCCCTCCCCTCTCCCTTTCTCTCTCCCCTCCCCTCCTCCCTGTCTCTTTTTCTGTCTCTCTCTCTCTCTCTCTCTCTCTCTCTCTCTCTCTCTCTCTCTCTCTCTCTCTCCTAGAGACACTTACTAAACTATTTAGGGGTGAATGACATGATATATGGGGTTTGTTTTAAAATTCTCCAGCAAAAATAAAAAGAAGACTGAAACATGAATAGATGAGCAAAGTACAACAAAATGCTGATAATTTTCAAAGACGGGTGTATTATGCATAGAAATTTCCACAATAAATACTTTTTCCAAATCCATTGCCTTTGAAGTTATGTGGGGACCTGATAACAACAGGGAAAGAGAAAGCGCAAGCCTACATCTGGATGATGTTGAAGGCACATCAGCATTTTTATTTTACTTGTACCCTTGAGCTAAAATCACTTTTATTGAAACACATCATCATGTTCTATCACGTTTGAATGGCATAATGCCTCAAATATGTGATATTTTACTCAAATTTTATATTTAGGATATTTATTAGTTCTCTCCTAGGACTGGTGTGAAATAACAAGACAAGACACTGTATAATATATGAGCAGATGGCACCTTTTGGACTGGCTGAATCTGTCTTCCTCCTCTTTCTCTCCTGTCTAAAGGTCAGAGCACTGGTTACTAGTTGTCCAGAGGACTTTCTTCTGTTTCATATGTAAAATCAAATTAGCTTTTGAAATCACACTATGGTTAGTAAAATTTATAGAATAGTTCATGTTTTCAAAATGCTTACTGTAATTGGTTTTCTCCTCCAAACACATGGT
The DNA here is from genome assembly GCA_004026885.1 of Lyroderma lyra. Lineage (NCBI taxonomy): Eukaryota > Metazoa > Chordata > Mammalia > Chiroptera > Megadermatidae > Lyroderma > Lyroderma lyra. The sequence goes on along the minus strand of PVJL010001126.1, from coordinate 247,089 downwards.
CTAATTATTCATCATTTAACTAGATAGCAATAGAGCCCTCACTGGTATTTTCCAAAGAGAGAATGGGAACGAATCACCATCGAACCATATTCACTATATTCTAGTCATCACAACCACAATTACTGTGTAGCAATCTGAGTTCATCATGAACAGTCTAAATAATCAGTACATTTTCTGGCATAGAGAAACAGTCCTATTTAGAGGAAATAGAGTAAACAAAGTTTATAGAATCAAAAGGCCCTAAGACATAGAAGTCACATAACTACAAATGTTCGGCAGGTGTCTGAAGTAGGGCCTCTCAAAGGTCCATAATGTACGTACCTGGGCGAGCACTCAGCCGCATGCCCACCTGGAGCCACAAAAACCACTACATTGCTTCCCAGAGCATCAACTCCCCTTGGAGGTTAATCGATACAAAATGGGTGTATTACAGAATGGAATGCACGGTATGTAACATGTTTTTAAATACAAAGACTACTTCAAGGAAATATTATACTTCATTCCAAGGTGGCTCACTCTCCAGATACATGGCCACCTGCTGTCAGTCTGGGCCACGTGGAAAGCTTTAAGAGGCACCGGCCTAAGGAAAAGGCTGAATGGATGAAGCTGACCCTGCTCTTTGAAGATCTGGAAACGTACTCTTTCCTGGCAGACACAACCATCAGATCCCAGAGACTGACTCTCCCCGACCAAAATGCACAGGGGGCTGAGAACAGTACCAAAATGTCCATTATTAATCATCAGTGAAAACCACAACTGTCACAAAGCTCAGAAATCCACGTGAGGCTAAAAGCAGTTCATTTGGCCTCAGAGTGGTGTGCAGACACCCAGTGTTCTTTGGAAATCTCTGTAGATTTGTGTAACGAAATCACTGTCAAGGGAAACAGAATAATGTGCACTCCGTGTCATCAGCGCATTCTCTCCGTATAAGCTCGGTAGGAGTCACAAAAGTTGGGTGGACATGCCATCAAAACGAAGACAAAGAGAATATTTAACAGCCTCCGGGGATGCCAATGGGTTTGATTTGCCAGAAAGAATAGCACTCGCAGTTGGAAGACGACACCCGCCCACCATCAGTTCCATCCTAAGGACAACCCTGCCACTGAAACGGATTATCTCCAGTAGGAGGTGACCCCAGGCAGCATTCGGAGGACACTACCAATATCCACTTCTCTGTCACTCTGTCCTTTCATCACTCACAACACCGTCTCGTCAGCACGCTCTTTCTTTTTTCTGTACTGATACACCACGGTGGAGTTTTGCTGGCCATCCTGCCTCCTCCAGGTGACCTCGCATAACTGTTTTCTGACCTATCGAGGATTCCTTTTTATTCACCTTCGTGCTTCACTCAGTACATATAAATGAGCCATCACAAAAGATGTGAGCACCTCAGACCCAGTTCTTCATGTCATGTGGCTTTAGGACTAGTGAACTGTAAGGGAGGGCGATCTGCTTTCATCATTTTGAGAGACAGACACCTCACCAGAAGACTCCTGACTAAATCCTCGAGTTCCTGAACCCTCTGCAACGCGCACGACATTGTCTGATGAGAACACGTCTCCACAATCGTGTCTTGCCGGGTCTGACTGAATTGGTACATGGTGTGCTCAGTAGCCCCAGGGCCTAGAGCCTGTGTATCACACACACACACACACACACACACACACACACACCCAAAAAACCAAATCCACAACTCACCCCCTGTATTAATAGGGTACCTGATATAAGTTCATAAAAATGAGTTTGTAAAATGCCACATTGCAACTCTTTCCAAATTACAATAGAAGATAATGAACCAAGTGCTAACTATCCTTCAGCTTTCCTCATTCATTTATTCTACAAATGCAAATTGAGCTCACTCTGCCACACACAGCACAACGCAATGTTGAGGCAAGTACATGGATAAATAAGAAATGATCATAGTTCTCCATTTGCCACAGGTCCGTACCCATTCTCAGTCCCACCAAATGCCCTGACACCACCCTTTTTTCACATTCTAGCTCAGGCATCCACCGGTCATGTTAGAATCAGGCAAGTTACTTTAATCTCTCTGTTTACTCAGCAGTAAAATGAGACTAATAGTCCCTACATTATAGAGTTTGCTGAGGATCGACTGTAGCAATTCATGTAAAGCTCTTATTCCAATGTCTAACATGTGGCAGGTAATGCCCAGACATTGCCCGTCAGTCCTGGCAGTGATGGTGGTACTAAGAGAGGTGATGGTAGCACTAGTAGTAATTTGCATATCTAAACTAATGGCTCATGGTGTAACTGGAGTTGTTGTTGTTTTAACAGTCTCTGGCCATCTCAAAACCAAATGAAAGCAAAATTACCCATGGATAATAGTTCTGTGTATGCTATAGTCTTTGATAATTACAATAAAATTTTAAGTACCCCATATCTAAAAGAGAAATTACATTTAATTCTCTTCCCTGCCAAAGTGAAATGATTAAACATTTTCTCTGAAGAAAATTGTTTTTGTCCTCCCTAAAGGGTTCAGTTTTCAAAAACACATTTTGGATAGAAGATGCAAACTAAATAAAACATAGAATCTAGATATGGAAAAAGAAAATTCTTGCCGTAGTGTCAGACTCGATTGTGACAACCTAAATGAGCAAATGATGGGGGTTGATGAGTCAAGTTCATATCTAGCCTACACCTAGGTTACACCGAGCAGGGGAATGCAAGAGTCTACAGTTTTTCAAATACTCCTTTCTTCTGTCTCTTTCTAGCTCTCCATCTTCAAGTGAATTATAAAATTGCTTTTTTTTATAAAAAAGTGGACTTTGCCTCTTCCAGCTCATTAGAGTATTCTCTCTGTGTTGTTCCCAAGTTCGGACTATTGTGAGTAACGGTGCTGTGAACATGGGTGTACAAATATCTGTTCAAGTCTTTGTTATCCATTATTTTGTGTATATACCCAAAAGTGGAATTGCCAAATGATATGGCAATTCTATGTTTAATATTTTAAGCATCACCGTACTGTTTTCCATACCTTTTTATATTCCCACCAGCAAAGCACAGGGTTCTAATTTCTCTACATCGTCACCAAGACTTATTTTCTGTTGTGTTTTATAATCATCCTGATGGCTATAAAGGGGTATCGCAATGTGATTTTGATTTACATTTCCCTAATGATTAGTGATGGTGAGCATCATTCCACTTGCTTATTATAGGTCATTTATGTATCTTCTTTGCAGAAATGTCTACTCAAGTCTTTGACCCATTTTTTAATTAGATGTTTTTGCTTTTTTTCATGATTAAGTTTTAGTTTTCTCTATATTCTGGACATTAACCCCTTTATGAGATATGTGGTTTGCAAATATTTTCTCCCATTATGTACTTTTACACTCTGCTAATAGTGTCCTTTGATACACAAAAGTTGTTCATTTTGATGAAGTCTAATTTGTCGCTTTTTAATTTTGTTGCCTGTGCTTTTGGTGTCATATCCAAGAATCGCTATCAAATCCAATGCCATAAAGCTTTTCTCCTACATTTTCATCTAAGAGTTGTGCAGTTTTAGATCTTCTATTCAGATCTTTGATCCATTTTGAGTTAAGTTTTGTACATGGTGTAAGGTAAAAGTCTAACTTCATTGTTTGGCATGTGAATATCCAGTTTTCCCAAAACCATTTGTTGAAGAGACTCTTTCCATCCAATGAGTGATCTTGCTACCTTTGTAGAAAATCACTTGACTGGATATGGGAGAGTTTAGTTCTATTCCATTGGCTATGTTTGCCTTTATGACCACCTGTTTTGATCACTGTAGCATTATTGTAAGTTTTGAAATCAGAAAGTCTGGGTCCTCCAACTTCTTTTTTCAAGGTTGTGTTGGCTATTCAAGATCTCTTGAGATTCCATATGAATTTAAGAATTAATTTTTATTTTTGCAAAAAGTATTATTTAAGATTTTCATAGGAATTTTATTGAATCTATAGATTGCTTTAAGTAGTATTAATATCTTAACAATATTGTCTTCCAATCTATAAACATGGGATGTCTTTCTATTTATTATGTCATTCTTTAATTTCTTCCAACATGAAACAGTTTTTATGTGCCACCAGATATATAAAGCAAGAATACTTTGCATCTGTATATATGAACACTTTTCTGGAGAGTCCATAGCTTTCATCAGATTTTAAAAAACTGTTTGTGACCCAAAAGAAGTTAAAAATCACATTTATGAAATGATACTCACAACCTTAAATTTAAAAAAAAAAAAAGATTAAGACCAAGCTCAAAATATGATCCAGCAAGTATCACATTCAGCTGGTGGGCCACCTGTGACTCACAAAGTCATTGCCAATGCTTTGCCCGTGATCCAATTCCAGCAACAAGAGGAGGTGAGTCAGGGTTTGGGTGAGGGTTTTGAGAGATGAAGGTATGCAAGTGGCTTTGAAACTTTACCAATCTCCTGAATAGGCATGGTATGAACATAGTAACAGAAAGTGGATATTAAACACATCCAACAAAATGGCCTACCGATAAATTCTTTCGAAATCATTGGAAAAATTCAGTGTTTGGCAAAGCTTCTTTGTGAAACTCTAAGATCAATTGCATGAATAATAATATAATAAATAGCTGTCATTGTGACCTCTCTCATTCATCTGCAGAAAAATTAATTAGAAAAATAGTAAACTTCTTTCTTTATTTAAAAGGCAATTATGAAGTATTGTATGTTATAGACTGAATTTTGTTCCCCCTAAATTCATATGATGAAACACCAGTGCTTCAACAATGTAGCTATATTGGAGATAAGGCCTTTAAGGAGAGAAAATTGAATAAGGTCACAAAGATGGAGACCTAATCCAATAGGACTGGAGTCCTTATAATAAAAAGAAGAGACAGCTGGCACATGCATGCACAGAGAAAAGGCCACTTGTGGATGCAGTGACAAGGCTGTCATCTTCAAACCAAGAAGAGAAGCCACAGAGGAAACCAAACCTCCTGACACCTTGATGATGGACAACTAACCTCCGGAACTGAGAAATAAATTTCTGTTGTTTAAGCCGCCCAGTCTGTGGTATTTTGCTACGGCAGCCCTAGCTAACAAATGCATTCTACAACAAAAACAGTGCCAGGCGCTGGAGCTACAGAAATTATTACGGTGTAGCTTCTCCCCAAGAAGCCTCACTGGCTTGAAGTGTAGTAACAGCACAGGACCCTGCCAGCAACAGAACCCAGCCTTCGGCTTCCCAAAATCACCTGACGCTAAGGTGGTCCTGCCAGATTTTCACTTGAACTTGCCTGGACTGGCTATTGAGCTTCTACAAGTACCCGCATTCACTACACTAGAACTAGAGTAATGTGACTTTCTTTAAGACCTCTTAGGTCCTGCTTTGTTTTGTTTTGGTTTGGTTTGTTCTGTTCTGTTCTGCTCTATTTTCAGGTAGACATAAAGTCTCACTCCCAGAGAAAGGATATTCATATCACAGTCTCATCAAACCCCAACAAGCTCATTCTCGGCCTGCTTGCTGAGCCTGGCAGTCACAGTTACGAGATTTCAGGGGAGAGAATTATGTAAAATGCTTCGATTAGAAGTGGATGTGAGATTATTGTTCAGAAAGCTGACCAGAGCATTCAACCGTTTTGACATTATTTCACTAACTTGTGCATACAGTGGTACCCCCAGGATGGAATTCCTGTTGTCATTGGAGGGACAACATTTGCTTTTTTATAGGAAATAATCAGTTTTCCTCATTAGTTTTGCATGCATTTTCATTGCTCCAGGACACAGGGATGGCATGCTGGCCAGTGTGACTCAGCATTTTAAGGGGAGACCTTCAAAACCCACTCTTTCTGTTCCCCATTTGTTTTGATTGTTGTGGCAGGAGGTAAGAAGGAGGGTGGAATATTTTTTACCTCTGCTCTGTTTTGTCCACTGCTAGGTGGAAATGATGTGACTTCATAACCTAAAGCCCAGAGAGAAATATTTCAGGGAAGTAGTTACACCACAAAATATTTTGTAAATGTTGCATTACAGTTTAGTATCCCAAATGCAATTTGACATTTCCACTGTTTTTTCCCTTAAAAAAAAAAATTTACCTCTCTTTAATGTGCTGACTGTGCTTAACAGTGATGAAATTTGCAATTAAGAACTCAGACCCTGCATTACCTTACTGAAAAAATAAGGACAATTTGCTGACCTTCCTTAGAGGGATGGCTGTTGAACTCAAGAATGAGTTCAAGAGAATCCACTTCTCTGGAGAACTTTAAAAGCCCACAAATTATCATGTATTTGGGGGATTTTGCTGCAATCCTATCCAGGGTCAAAGGGTCACATCCTTTTCAGAATCAACCCTATGATTTTTATTGCAGATCTTCATTAACTAATGGTCCTGAATTTTGTGCAAGAGCTTAACATCTCTACATTAGATAAGCTTTTAAATCTGCCCACATTTCACTGATCTGACCTGAACTCAAAGGAAGAATTATTTTCTGTAGACAATGTGCTGTATGAGTAGATTTTCAAGTATACTAAAAAGTTGCTTTGTTTTTAATGCTTGGGGCTATTGACCTTGGCTTCAAGGATAATGTTGAAGGTGACTTTTCATGATGATACTGGAAGCAGAGCAAATCTTAGATGATTGGCAATTCATGGGTGAATCTTACCATCAGGAAAAGTGTTTGTGTTCATAAAGTAGCACTCCAGGAGAAAAATTACAGGAATTGCAGGTAGCAAGACATTAGTTAAAAGACACAGTGTTTGCCCAGCACCGTGTGGCTCAGTCCGAGCAGATGGTGTCAGGCCACTTTCTGAGTGACGGTACCCAAGGTTTGATGACCAAACATTTCTGGCTTCCAGTTCGTTCTGGGGTCTCTTCCCACAATTTGCAGCAGAAATGGGGCCACACTGCCTCTACACACACAAGCCAGCTTCTCCTGGGGCTTGCACGTGCCTTCAAAGCAGCATTCCCTGCTCCTGAACCTCTGGGCCATTAGTGTTATTGGTCGCGTGGCACCAGCTCTTCCTGTAGATTCCTTCTCCCCACGGAATACTGGAAAACACATATTAACTGCTGACTTCAAATGCCTTTCCTGGTTTTCAGATATTCTTTTGGCAAGTTTTCCTGTAGATATTCTCGAACTCTCATTGTACAATCTTCCTCTGATCTCATTTCACCTCCTCGTGTGCTCCTTTCGTTTACTCATCAAAGCTGTAGGGTTATTTGTATGCCTGAAACCTATGTAATCCTTGCTAACAGATGTCACCCCAATAAAAAAAAGAAAAGCTGCAGGGAAGGTGGAAGGGCACAAGGAATCTGTTCATCTCCTGAGCGCCTCCTTATGACTTTTAAAGTGTTCTTTCCTATTGCAGACACGTAACATGCTTTTGTCACCCATTACACATGTGTGTATAACTCATACCAAAATATGAATAACCGTCACCTGACTTTTCAAAACCCTTTGCTCAGCCAATCCTGCTGGAGGCGGCTCCCTCACCCCGCCATCGCCCTATTTCAGCAGTGCACTCGTGAGAGGGTCTGTACTAAAATATTACTATCCTTAACTTTATGAAATTACAACACCAAGACCTGGGAGAAAAAACTCTAAACCAAAAAAAGAAAACATTCATAGACATTAAGAGTTCAAATTTATATTCTCATGTGTTCAAAAAAGATCAAAATTACTTTATATTCTCTGCTTTACAAAGGATATATCTGGCTATTGGACCCCAAAAAAGGAGCTGCACAGGTCAAGATAAAGTCACCACTCTTCAGCCATTTTCTAACTTCTAAGAAAAATGGACTTTTTTTTTTCAATGCTAGATTGAAAAATCTAGAGCCTCAGGCAAAAGTCAGCAAATGACTCCTGCTCTTAATCTCCCAGGCGCCTTCTCTTGCTCCCCCACAGCCTCCCCTGGGGGCCAGCCACCTTGGGTAACCTCCTCTTCCCCTTCCGTCTTGGACCTCAGTGATTTGATCGTCACTTCTCCATCCCTTGGTTTGGCCGAGGGCTTTACCAAAGCTCCCTGAGTGCTAAAGTGATTTTATTTCTAACCCTGCTGTCTATCTAGATCAGGCTCCAAGCCAATTTTTGACTAGGATCACATCTTCTCTGAACCTAAAAATTCATAGTCTTCTTTAATCTCCACTCATTTCTCTGATTTCAGTAAAGCATTTGACATAGATTTTGTACTCAAAATTGTACTTTTCTGGTGAACGAATTCTAGGCATTACCATAATAGGGTGAAGAAGCAAGGGGCTAGGACTCAGAGATATGGGTTGTCTATTTTCTGCCATCTCTTAGTTGTATGTTTTTGGACAAATCATTTACTTTCCCAGAGCCCCAGTTGCAAATGTGAACTGAATACACAGCATGGAGGTGGTGCAAATCGAGAAGTGCAGTAATGGCTGTGAAAGCTCCCAGTTTAGTGTGAAGTCAGTATTCTAATTTCTTTTCCTTCTATAAGAGAACCATTGCTTATCTTAACCCCAGGAAGAAGTGGTTTATTAATGCAAACCTTCCTCTGCATCTGTTTGTGAAAAGCAAATTGTTTTTGGCAAATAATCCTTAATTTAAAAATTCTCTCCTAATGCAGGATATGTTTCAGAAACAATACTCACAATACTTAACTTCAAGTCACAGGACATAGTTTTAGAAAAAAGACAATTTGGAGTGGAATACATATCAATCTGCAGACCCTATGGTAATATTTCTGCCATGGGCTCATCTATTTTTTGCATAATGTAAGCCAGGCTTCTGAAATGAGAAGTTCTAGTAAGTCCCAGGGCAAGAGAAAGATGCCAACGCAATTACATTTATGGTCGCTTCAGAAGAGGAAAATGTGCATAACGTAAGAAGAAAATTTTCTGTGGGCATAATTTCAAGGAAAGGCAGTAGTTGGTCTCTATTGGTAGTCATTGGGCACCACTAGCTTGTAGCAATTAGAAATGGAATGGATCTGTTCAAGCAAACATGGCATGATGGCCGTGAGGCAGAACCTTAAAAAGTGAAGTGTCCTATAAGGATAATGAATGATGGAGAGAGAAGTCACACTAGGTGGTGAACTTATTATACAACAAGCTGACAATGCACTGTAGAATTGTAGGCCTGAAACCTATGTAATCCTTGCTAACAGATGTCACCCCAATAAGTCTAACAATAAAAATGAATTTAAAAAAAAAGGATAATGAAAGCAAAAGTCAATAATGTGGCAACAACCATGGACAGGGCGAGGGGCTTACTAAACTAATCAGAGGATCACTGCGTAAATTGTATAAATGTCTAATCACTGCGCTGTACACCTGAAACTTATATAAAATAATATCGAATGTCACCTGCAACTGAAAAAAATAATAATTAAAAAATAACTAGGCAAACCAGGGTGTATGGCCCCTTTAACTTAAGTTACGCTTTCTATAAGAAAAAAGCCTTAATTTTAAAATTGGAGAGTAAGTGTGTGAAAATAAAAAGGATAATGAAGCATGTTAGTGATTCGTATTTATGTGCTGTTTTTAACTTCTAAAAGCACTTCAAAAATTTTTTGAGTTTCAAACGAAATAGGGCAGGGCTTTTCTGTATAATTCTATCTTCAAGACTCCCCATCCCCCAAATGTTTTTTTTTAAGTTCTGCTTTTCCCCTGTATCTATTTTTCCATCACCATCAAGCTTCGTAAAAGAGAAGCTTCCCTTCGCTGACTCTAACTTTCACCCTCAATTTCCCTCAATTCACTTGGCATTCTGTCTTCTGCCTTCACTCACTACACCACAGAAATTGTCCTCAAGCAGGCCACCAGTGACGTCATCACTGCCAGATCCAACACTTCCAGTCTTCCTCCTCGACCACTCTATGAAATTTGAACCCACCCACACATCACACACTTCTCGAAATTCTGTCTTCTTCGTGATGGACCTCTCACTTTCCCTTTCTTTTTCCTAGCCGCTTCCTTTGCCCCACTTCCCAAAGAAAGCATCCCCCAGAATCTCATCTTCAATCTTCTCCATATTCTTTGCTTGTGCGACATCGTATCCTTTTCTGACTTCAAGTATTGCTCACATGTGGCCACATCCATCAGGGTCCAGGAGGGAGACAGAAATCACATCAGCAATGTGAACTGAGAAATTTTTAAGTAAACTGTTAACAGTAAAAGGGTTAGAAAGGACTCTACATGGAATACAGATGCAGCAACTTCAGAGAGCAGTAGCCACCTTCAGGGCTGAGGGCGTGTGGGCAAGACAGGAACTTAGAAACTTGGAGGAGCCCTCCCCCACTCTGCCCACCAAGGTTGAGATTGAGGCCTGACTTGATACCATGTGACTGCTGTAAACACAGGACCTGTGGTGGGGAAGGAGTTTGCAGGAGGCCGCAGCCACCGCTAACCCGTGAGGGCCACTCAGGTGAGACCTCCTTTGACCCCACATGCCCATTTGCTGGCTGTCACATGGAAAAGCAGCGCACGCACGCATGCACGCACACACACACGCACGAGAAGGGAAGACCTTCCTCCTCCTCTGCCTGTCCAGTATCCCTCCAGCACCCTCTATTGGTAACGTCTAAAATCGTAGCTCTTAGCAAGGAAAACAATCTACAAGGTCCATCCTTTTTATTTTTAATGGTTACATTGCCTGGGATGACGTTGATCACTAAAAATTATATTAGGTTCCATGTGAACAATTCTACGATACATCATCTATGTGCTGCATTATGTGCTCGCCACCCAGAGTCAGGTCTCTTTCCATCACCGTGTATTTGACCCCCTGCTCTCTCCTCTCCCTCCCCCCTCCCCCCTTGCCCTCAGGTAACAGCTGAACTACTGACTGTGTCCATGAGTTTTTGTTTCTTTGTTGCTTTCATTTTATAGTCCACATGTGAGTGAAGTCGTACAGTTCTTGTTTTTTCTGGCTGCCTTATTTCACTTAGCATGCAACAAAATACAAGGTCCATCTTGAGTATCACAAAGCAAGGCAAAAAGGGGTAGATTTGGAGTTGAGAAGCAATATGTTAATAATTGGCACATCGAATAATTTCTAAATTTGCATTTCTTACCCTGACCTCTTTTTCAAACTCCAAATTCTGGATGTCTATTTATAGATGTCACAAAGACACCTCAAACTCAGCATGTCTTCTTCGTTCTCCTCATGCAAATTGTTGTCATGTCCTGTAAATGCAATCTGAAAGAGGCATGTGGAATACGTATCTGCTTTTGAATAAATACATTCTTTGGTGATGGTTACACAGAACTTTGAATGTACTGAATGCCATTGAATTTTACACTTAAAAATGGTTAAAGTGACAACATTCATATTGCATATATGTTACTGCAACTTTTTAAAAACCGCACGAGGAAATGTTGAAGGCCTGTGAGACTAGAAAGGAAACGCAAGGAATGGAACATTCAGGATTAAGGGCCGGAATCAACAGAGACAGTTGATTGATTGGCGGTGGTGGTGAGGAGGAGGGAATATGAGTTTATCTAGGGTAACACTCAATTTGCTAGGACTGACATCTGGGGGGCCTGCTTAGGACATTATCAAGAGCAACAGGTGATCCAGACTGAAAAGCAGGTCTGGCATGGTATCGGCCATTGCTCGTTCATTTGTGGTCTCTGTGTATCTGAAGTGTCAATGGGACATCTCATAGCATAATAGAAACGTAGTCTGACTGTGACATCACCCCGTTTACCATTATAGTTGATTCAGCTGAAAAAAATCAAGAAAGAAATAGTAGCTCCCATTTGCTCACCCCCTACAGGGTGCCATTCACTGTGCCAGCACTTTGCATGTATCAGTTTAATTTTCACAACTACCCTCTGAGGCATGGCTGTCCTCGTTTTGCAGACCTCATGCTGAGCCATACCAAGTATGAGCCATTCCCTAAAAAATGCTTTTTACTGTCAAATCTCCATATTTGTGTACATTTCTGATCCCTAAGGCTATCATGTCCTTCTGTCATTTCACTCTTTAGATTCCATGCTACTCGTCCTCCAGAGCCCATTTCAAAGTCACCCGTTCTACAAAGCGTTCTGAGCTGTCTCACTCAGAATTGATCATCTCCTCTTCAGTCCTCATGTAGCATTTAGTAATCTAACAAGTTGTCTTCAAAGTGGTATCTCCTTAGTAAGACTACAGGCTCCTGGAGAGCAGAAGCTGTTCTTCCTTTGTCTTTGAATCCTCAGCAGTCTGTCTCAAAATGCCTTTCATTCCGATGCACTCCTCAAATGGTGACGTTCTATAAAGGGATAAACCAAGCTTTGGAAAGGGGTGCCTCGCTGAGATTGTAAGGGAACCTTATTTGTGCCTGATGAGCAGCCCCTAAACCTGTGTGGTCTTCGTTCAGTTCTCTCTCCATAGCACACCAGTGTCTTCCTTCTTCCTAGCTCTGCAGGTCTGCTGCTTTCTAAAATCAGCCACAGTTCATCAAAGGGGAGCATCTTGATTCCTTTTGCCACATTAAAAATTCATAGCCAGAAATATTAGGAGTCTCAAGTGTGTTCTCTAATGTCCTCATTAGACCAAAAATGAGAACTGATTCTTTTTTTATTTTTCACTGTATACCCAGTATCTAGACTAGTGCCAGGGACACAGCAGATGCTCAATAAATATTTGTTAAATTATTTAAAAGACCCCAAGGCAATGGAGGGGGGGGAGTGGTTAACAAACACCACTGTCTCATTTGTTAAACTGAGGGTTGTCTCTCTAACAACCTATTGAATCACCTGTGCTACACCTCCTGGCTACCTTCTATGCCACACTCCCCTTCTCTTGTACCTCTTTTATAAAACTTCCCGTGTTTGAGGAGAGAAAAAAATGTTCAGACTGAGCCTGACTTCTCTTGCAGACCTAAGAAATCCTTTACTCTCTGCCAGACCTTGCCTGAATTCTCGCCCCAAAGGAGATTATCTCTGTAATCCCGTCATACATCATGATTTCCCTTTCCCCCACTTTTCTCCTTCCTTCCCATTCCTCATCAAGCACCACCTTGCTTCCTAATCAAGTTCAGGGTCTCTTGGGATTCCCTGATGCAATTTTAATGATGCCAAACCCTGAAACTGGATCTCAAAGGAATAAGCATGTAAATAAACTATTCTGTCATAAATCTAGTCATTACCCCATGTCCTAGATTTAGAGTGTGGGGGTGTGAACCATTCTACCTTCAGCCAGGCACCAAGCTCATGTTGCAGAAGTATAAATCATTGGTGAATTTCCTTGTCTACATTGGTTAAACTTTATTCACGTGAATCAATCAATATTAGTTCTATTGGAATTTTATTTACCTGTTTGTTATGATGGAGCAGTGTTTGTGAGCATGAGGAGAGGATGTAAGTAAATGTGTGCTGAAGAGCTCAGAATAGAAAAGGGAGAGAGATGCAAGTGGCCTGACACTCACCTTGTACCCAAGACTGGGTCCTATCTTGAACGCCCCGCATTTCGTCTCTGGCACCACCATGGGCTGGAATTTACACAGAGGTAGCCAAGTATGCCTTTGAAACTTGAAATTTAGCTTCCAAAGCAGCTTAGCTCATTGCCTACCCAGGTGCCATTTGAGTCAGAAGTTAGAAAATTCAACAGTTTTTAAAAAGTGGGTCTCCTCCATTCCTGTCAGTGCCCTTTCGAGCTCATAGCACTTGGAAACCAAACAAGGCTCTCAGGTGGGCTTTGGTGTGAATCCACAGGCGGGTTCCGCAGATGTGCCACTTGGTGTCCCTGGCCTGGGTATCTTCTTTCCTTCCCCACCTCCTCCTTTTCCAAGAGCAGAGCCCCTGCCGTGAGTGAGCACCCTGCCAGCAGACAGAGGACACATTTCTCCCTCTGTGGCCAAGCAGCCAGAAACGTATAAGCAACTGCTTTTTGTCCTAAATGTAAGTCAGAGTTCCTAGTCTCAAGGAGAGGGAACAATAGTACCCTGAAGGTTTCTTTGGCATAAAGTGCTCTGAGAAGAGTGTGTCTCTGAGTTAAATGCCCAGGAATGAAAAGACAGTCCTGCCCAGAGTTCTGGCAGGCAGCTCTCAGGTTAAAGACAGCTTTAGAAATCAACACTTTGCACTCAGATAAGGAGATCCAACAGGAGCTTTACAGAGCGTGCCAGGCTCAAGGCAGCAACAGCCAAATGAAACTTTTGACCTTCTGGGAGCTTCTATTTCACCAAAGAAACTCACACACCAAGGCATTGATTTTACAAAAGGCACATTTTAAGGTTGGCTCCCCAAATTCCATAGTAAAGTTCCTCCCTACTATTAATACTTGTTTAAAGGAAGTGGAGAAAAGGGAAAAGATGTGAGAGTGAATCAGAGCACTTTGACACCAGCCAAATTCATTTCTCCACACTACAAAGTGGAAATGCGATTAGTTCACAAGGGAAGGGTGAGAGACAAGCCAGCATTTTCCCTAACTCAGAGTTCAAATCTGGAGTCTATACATTCTAGAAAAATGAATGCAAAAATGCTTGTATTTATAGTTCATTTGTCTTTGCAAAAGTGTTCATAGCTTCCCTTGCATTCTCCAAGAGGTCTGTAAGCCAAACTAGGCTAAGAACTGTCGCCCTTTAGCTACATTATCTCACACTCCTTGTCATTGGGAGCAGAAACCCTGAAGGCAGAAGTCTAATAGTGCAAGATGAACGCAGGCTGTTGCCAAATGCCCCGAATAAGGGAACTGGCACCCACCACGTTGATTCCCGCTGAACGACTTCCTACCGACCTCTCTACTCCTGAAGTAAAATGAAATATAAAATAACTCCCCCCAGCACCCCCTCGTCCCGGCACCACTTATCCCTTCCGAGGGACACAGTGTATCTCCTAACCACCGTCCCTCCGCCTCCCTGGCCCCCGGGCCCTAGGGGTAGGCTCAGGTCAGGCCCTCCTTCTGGGCAGGGGAACCTTGATTAAGACGGTCAGCTGAATGCATTCTGTTCTTGTCTTTGTTCTTAAGGAATTATTATAATCCAGGACTGTATAAAGACATAAAAAGGGTTGCAATAATGTGTCTTCTGTAAGTACACACACCTAAGTAACAAACTGTAAACAATAGCTGGTTCTACTGTAGCTCGCGGTTCTGCCGCTAACGGGCGTCGGTGAGATCGTCAGCACGAAGGTTAGACACAGGGCCGTGCCTGTGTCCTGACTGCCTGCTGTCTCTGCTTTCCCCACCCTTTCCCCACCCCTAACAATTTAGTTCCTTATAGCAGTCGCTTTTTTTCTCGTTCTGCAACTGTTCGAAGTTTAGACTTTATGTAGAGAATCTTCACTTAGTATTGTATCGCACCAATGGGGCTCTTTCCTATTTTACTACTACTCTCAGGTGACGTTTTTAATTTACGATCCAGGCCAAGACGGTCCAGGCAAACTGGAACATAAGGTCGCCATATCCTGCACAGACCACATCATGCAGTGCGCAGTGACTCGCTCTGTCCCCTCACACACTGTACCTGCGTCACCTGCCTTGTGTTAGATCCGTGTCCCAGTGAAGGTGACAACGGTAGCAGATGCTTTTGAGCAAGAAGATAACAAATTCCAAGTTAAGAACTATCTACAAAGGAAACATATGGAGTCCCCTGGTGGTGCGGTGGCCAAGGCTTCGGCGCTGTCAACGCTGCAGCCTGGTGGGTTCGATTCCCAGCCAGGGAGCCACCCCCCAAAATAAATACATAAAAAGGAAACATCTCCCATTTTACAAAAGTCGTGAACTTCACACTGCTCCCGAGGTGGCACATCACGCATTCCTTCACTGTGGCCAGCTGTGGGCGCGCCCAGCCGTCTCCCGTTCTTCTACACGCAGACTAGGCCGTTGTATTCCCTCCGCTGCGTCCCCCACAGATCGCACGGCTCGTAGGGCACTGTTCGATCAGCATGGAATCCATAGTGACAATGACCGAATCTGTACGAGTCATCAGGAGCTAAGGGTGACGTGAAGAACGGCCTCGAGCTCATTCTTGCTTCTTCCCACAGATTAGAAACGTGGCCGCCAACCTCTGTGTGGACAGCAAGCACGGAGCCACGGGAACCGAGCTCCGGCTGGACGTCTGCGTCAAGGACGGTTCTGAGAGGACGTGGTCACACGAACAGGTACGTCAGCGCGCAGACGGCACCGGGCTATGGGCGGCCGAGGCAGGCGTGAGATATGCAGTGGGGACAGATCTCTGGATGGGGTCCGGGGGGCCTGGGGTGAGGTCCCGTTCTGTCACCAACCAGCTCGGTGCTTATGTGAGCCCCTCAACATCTTTGCTTCTGCTTCGTTTCAGAGCAGCTGTGAGCACTGAGATAATAGATAAAAATGTGCTTTCCGTAACAGAGAGGAGGGGAGGAACGATCCTGTGACCCTGTCTTGTATTTCCTTTCCCAGCACGATGGTTTTCAAACCATGAAAAGCTGTAGAATGCCGTGGAACGCCTCCAACTACGTGTCTGGATCTGATGAAAGCCTCTTTGTTAGTCTATAAGTGTGCATGACTTTATCTCATCTTATTTCCCCCTCTACCTGTATTTCCCCCCTCTACCTGTATTTCCCCCCTCTACCTGTATTTACCCCCTCTACCTGTATTTCCCCCCTCTACCTGTGCATTGAAAAGAATACAGACATTCTCGTTATTGTAGTAGTTGGCAATCTTACACATGAGGGATAACTCACTGGCAGACACACCCCAACATGGATTTCATGGGACAAGTTAAAACAACTTATTGTTTTTGATTTAAAAAACACCTCCGTACAGCTCAGCTTCTGAAGTGAGGTGTGGTTCTGGCCCGCTTTGAAACCCGACAGGCCCTGTGAGGGACTTTCCTCACGGTGTGTCACCTGTCAAAGAGAAAAGGTAGTGGGGAGAATTGTGTCTGCCCCATTTTAGTGGTTTTATTTTTAATTATAAAATATGTAAAATAGGAAGCTCTAAGAAATAGCACAGCTGACATTTGTGCACTCGTCATGCAAATTTAACAAGCACCTACAGCTACTGCTCATTTTTAACAAAATAAAATGTATAGATACAGTGAAGCCCTTCCCCCTCCTATTCTGTTCTCCTCTGCAAAGGCACATATTCCAAGTTCAGGACAGTCTGTCCTGCCTCTGCCTGTGCTTTCTGCTTCCCAGACTCGTCCTTATTGCCCCTCTGATGAAAACCACAGAGGTAGACAAGCAGTTTCCGGTAAGGCATGAGTTCTAGTCCGCTCCATCAGCTATATTCCTCCGGTGTCCGTGTTCTGTATTAAAGCAGTAAGGACCCACTGTACCCAACCCAGGGTCTTACGGAGGTTCAGGTGTGCTGAGAGACAGCATGGCGGCTTGTCCCCACCCCTGTGCCTTCCTCCCCACCTCCCGCCTGCATTGCAGGGCAGGGCGGCACACTTAGGAAGGCAGCAGTGGGCCAAGTTCACAGCACAGTCACTGCACCAACCCTGCCCCCGACCCTGCTGGTAATCTGGTCCTTGTACTCTTACCCCACAGCCTTGTGGTGTTCTAGAAGGTTCATGGGCCTTGCAGTCCGGCCAACCTAGATTTCAGCCAGTTTTACCTACGTGTCCTCGTGACACTGTTAAATATTTCTAGGCCATCGTTCCTCCATCTTTACACAGGGACAATAATATCTCCTCCACAAACAGGGTCATTCCGAGAAGAAGCAACGTCCGTGATACATCTTGCTTGGGTAGGTGCAGAGGAAACACACGTCCCCTCCTGCCTTCTCACCATTCCTCCGCACGAAGGCTTTACACTAATCCCAAGTTAGAAGCCTCTCAGGCCCCAACAGCGGCCAAGCCCCAGACACTACTTATCACGCCCTGAGATGTGTCCCGCAGTGTGTGCACACTTGTCAGACGGGCTGTAAGGAGACTGCGGCTCCGGGACTCGCTGACACGAAGGCCCTGTCTGTCGGTAACAGCCGGCCCGCCGCCTCCTTCCTACCAGGAGCGTGAGAAATAGTGTTGGCCGGTTGTTACACCTCCAAGAAGTAATGCCGACTTCAGCCTGAGAGCAAGACGGAAGGCTTCGGAGGCCTGTCAGAAAGACTGGCATCGGGAGAGGAAAAGCATATTTTAAAAGAGAAAAAAGAAACAGAACATAGCATAAGAAAAACCTTTGTCTGTAGGGCTACATTTCTCTCTCTCCTCTCTATTCAGGCCAACCAGGAAACACACCTAGCCAGCTGGTTATAGGACATATACAAACCAGAATGCCTGACTCAAGGTTGATATTTCCTCTGGAATGTTCTAGAATGAAATATGCTCTGGACTTCAGATTTTATTTGACAGCTGAAAGTAAAGACATAGGAAAATTGGTATCCATATGGCATACACGTTGAAAATAGTTGCTTCATTTTCCCCCTTTTCAGGCACAACTGCAAAAATCTATGGAATGTAATGCAAGGAATAGTCAGCAGAGAGCAGCACTAGACAAGCAGACAACTCCACAAACAGAACTAAAGAAACCAGTTGATAAATCTCGTTAAAAAGATTGCCAGTCTCCTAGAGACTCTGAAAACAGCTACGGGAAGATTAAACAGCAGGTGAAAAATGAAGCAAACTTGAAATATGTATCGCCATTTATTGACTTGGAGGTTAAAACACTACAAGCTGCTTTGCTTCCTAATTAACTGTAAGCTTTATTCAATACTCATTGACTTCTAAGAATCAAGACTCATTATTCCAGATTTAGTTTAAAATTCCTGAATGAGGAAAGAAGTATTAATATATCAGGACAAGAAAATTATAGGTATTCTTGTTTATTCAAAAGCATTCAAAGAACACAAAAAAGGCACTTATTAGAGTTGAAATGATCCTTTTCTTTTAAAATGGCAAAAATAAAACACAAATGAATAAACACAATAGTTACATGGGAAATAAATGAGAGTTCATTGAAGCACCTTGATGAGAAAATGCCTTTTGTTGCAGAACACCAGCGATGACTAACTTAGCTTCTAGGGAGGAAGCAAATGTGTGATTCATCGTTCCAGAGCCATCTATTTAGCTGTTTGAGATCACTGTAGCATTGTGCGCTGGCTTTCAGTTTCCTTGAGGGACCAAGAAAGAAAACTAAAATTAGACCATAGTAAGACTGTAGGTCTGAAAAGAAGACTCCCTAACTGCCATTATACGTCCCCGGGGGCGGGGGGTGGGGGAGTCCTCTGAGGTTGGGGCAACAGGCTCTGATCTCATGCTGGGGAGGAAGCAGACACGTGCTCCCTCCCAGGACCTGGGGAGGAGCTGTGTGAAGAGACAGACAGAAGCAGGTCACTGTATGTAGTGAAAGGACAGGTTCTGGGACACACAGTCTCACTCTCAGGACACAGCACACTGATGGGTACGAACGGCAAGGAGGAACGTGCAGTATCTCCAATTTCTGCCAGCCACCTAGCAGCGAAATTAAGTATCACTCTCCACGGAGAGAAAAATATTGTCAGTCTCAAATTAGGTAGCAAGATTAAAATAACAAGTGTAGTTGATGTACCAAGTCGAGTGAGCTTAGTCACACAATACAGTCCAGACGCAGGCAACATTACACGTACCAGGATAATATTAAAGCAAAGAAGTAGGAGTTGTATACCTCATTCTGAATCTATATTTAAAAGTATAATTTAAAAGAAGATAGTGGGAAAATTAACATCAATTCATTCTAAAACTGAGTGATTTGAGGTCGAAAAGAATCAAGAGTTTTCCTCTAGGAAACCTGAGTTAAATTTAAATTCTTCTGTCAGTAAGAAATAGCCCAAGGATGGGAGACAATCTATGCATGTCACAATAATATCATCCAGTGCAAACAATGGCAATGCATTGTTTCTGCTTTGACAAGATTTCGCACACAATATTGTACCTAATATTGGAACACTCAATGCCATGGTTTGACATGGCCATGAGGATAAGATAAAAGGCAACAGAAAGCACTTTAGAAACATAAGAGAGAAAAATGGTAAATGTAGAATAAAAATTGATATAATCTGAAGATGTATCACATGGGATGTAGAAAAGTAATAACCAAGTAATTAATAATAAATAATAATAATACATAAAATACTGAAGACTACAAGCTAATAATCATCTATAAATCTAAGAATAATTGTTGCATTATAATAACAAACCTAGAAATGAGAAATAAAAGTCACTTAAGGCTGCTCTGAGATATAATTGTGATGATACATAAATAAACATTTGCTATAGCACAGGTATTCTTTTGGACCTAATGGACCCATTTATTAAAAAGTAAGACAAGTAAAACATAAGAAAATAATAAATAAAAAGCTCTCTATAAAGCCACGTAACCTCTGCAGGCCTTATTTTCCCTACCTACATTATGGGAGACTGCTAGGGAATGATTACAGTCCCTTTAAACTCTGGCCTTCTACAGCAGGTCTTAAAATAATATCATTTAATTATAATATGGATGAGATGCTGTAGGAAATTCACTCTTGTTCATATCATTTAGCCTATGGTAAAAAGTGCTTTTGTGATGTGTCATTTTTACTTAAAGTCACAAAACCTATCAAAGACATGGAGGACTAACTGTATGAAAACAGAAAAGAGAGACAGAGACAAGGAGAAATAGATAAACCAGAAAGACCATGGGTTCCTGCATTGGTTGGACTGCTTATAGTACCAAGGAAGTTTGATATTTAAGTAAAATAAAGATTTAACCAATGCCAACAGCAGGCTTATAGGCCAGGAAATTCCTTTTCCACCAATGGGTAACTAAGCCTAGAATTATTGAAGTTGAAAGTTCTACAAATAATAAGTATGGTTGCTATTGTTGTAATGAGATACAAACATCACAGATTCATTTGGGGGACTAAAAGAACTAACTCATTCATCTTGACAGTTCTCCCAATGTACTTTTTATTAATGAGTGCAAGTTTTTGTTTATTTGGTAGAAATTTTATTGAACATTTATTATGTGATGCGAATTGTTCTGGGTCTTGGAAACACAAAGATAAAAATAATGTAATTCCTGCCATTAAAGATCTCCCTGTCTAGTGAGAGAATCAGAAACATACATGGACAATCGTGATGAAATAAGTCAGGGAGGGGGAGGAGGAAGGGGTTCGAGGAGGAAGGCTGCTTGGGTGACTGACGGCTGAACTGAATCTTAACAGAGTGATGAGCGTTCATGAGATTGGCGGGTGAGTGTGGGCCTTCCCCCCAGAGGAACACTCATGAACAAAGTCACAGAAGGCAAAAGGGACTGCAAGTGTTCGAGTGCTGCTGGAAGACAAGCTCAAAGGAAGAGATGCAGCTGGGGGGATGGCAGACGAAGACTGTGGAGCATTCTCTGTATGTTAGAGAGTCTGAACTTGCTTCTCTCGTGGTTATGTGAAAATATTGAGGGATGTTAGGTTAAGAGGTAACATGGTCAAATAGGCATTTCAAACAGACTTCTCTGGAGGCTGAGGAGGACAGAGAGGAAGGAATTAGAAAAGCAAGGTGGGGAATAGACTGATTGGGAGGTCATTTCAGTAGTCCAGACAGGAAGTGTTGGGAGCAATAGTAGCAGAAATAGAAAGGAAGGGACTGCGTCCAGCAATATTTAGAAGACAAAAATGACAAGACATGGTCATTGAATAGATGAAGAAGGTGATCAGGGAGATGAAAGAGTTAAAGATACACCTACGTGACAAGTTGAGTGATCTGAGTGTCAACTAAAACAAAATGTAGGTATAGAAACAGGTTTAGAAGGGAAGAAAATCAATGGAATTTAGGATATGTTGAATTTAAGCTGTCCATGGACATGCAGTTGGGAAACCTACATAGAGTTATCAACATATTGTCAAGAGTTGAACTGAGCGTGTTCACGACCACCCAGAGAAGATGCAAGGACAGAGGGTCTGAGGGAAAACCCTGAGCAGCACCTCTGTCGAAGAGAAGAAGAAAGAAGGGCCTGGGCACGGTGGCGTTCTCAGGCGACAGGAGCTCAGTGTCTCAGTGAGCTCTGAGTTGAAGAGCGAGATCAACATCAGAAATGCCGAATAGACATTTTTTTTCTTGAGAAGTCACTCCCCTGAGCAGGATTTGAATGAACCCAAAAAAGCAAAGACCAAGCAAAAGACAAACACGCTAGGAAAAGGAAAGAGACTGCACAATTCTTCGTGACTATTTCAAATGCCTAACCTACGGTCGCCAGCCCTCCTGTTTAAAGCCGGCGCGTCCGACCTGCGGCCCAGGACAGCCTTGAATGCGGCCCGACACAAATTCTCAAAACATTGTGAGATTGTCGGGGCGACCTTTTCTTTCTTTCTTTTTTTATTTTTTAGCTCATCAGCTATTGTTAGTGTTAGTGTATTTTAGGTGTGGCCCAGGAGAACCCTTCTTCTTCCACGGTGGCCCAGGGAAACGAAAAGGTTGGACACCGCTGACTTAGAGCATTCTCTTTTGTCCTGTCTTCCGGGGTAACAGAATGGAGTCACTACTCAATCAATTTTCATGTGTTTGATTTAGATAATTGGTTTCTTATTGTCTTCAACCCACTTTGCTCGAGCTCTTTCAAGTTTCCTGCAGTTTCCCCACCATTTAACGGTTTTGTTTTGGTTTTTGTGAGCTATTCCTGGAATTTTACCGATTCTCTACATTTTCTTTCCTGGGTAAGACTTGAAAAACTGAGATATACTGAGGGCCTGGTCAGCAGAGGGCCTAAGTGTATTGTCTATGTACAGTTCAGCATTGTGTTTGCTTGTATATCCACAGGGGCTCCTTGACACCTCTTTACTTTGCAATTCAGTTTGGCATCACACAGACAGACCTGCCTTAAATCCTATTGTAGGAATTATATAACCTGCCTGAAATTTTAGGATGGGAAGAAATCATAAGGCTCATCTAGACTATTTTCCTACTTAAGGATTTTTCCTACTGCACTTCTCCAATGGTTGACCTGGTTAAACTCATGAAAATACACTTTCCCTACAGCAGTGTGTGTGTGTGTGTGTGTGTGTGTGCGCGCGCACGCGCGCGTGTGCGCTTTAAATTAATACATTTTACAATCAATTTAGTACATCATAAGTAGCATTTTTTAAAAATAATAAAATGGGATGGATAGGATAGACTATCCTGGGATAGGAAAAGTTTGGATGGAATATCAGAGCCTATTAAATGCCGTCAGGATAAATTTTGGTCCAGGAAACTTGTTTCAGTTTGGAGAGGGTGAGTCGTGTGTGTGTGCGTGTGCATGTGTGTGTGCGTGCGTGTGTGTGTGCATGTGTGTGTGTGCATGCGTGTGTGTGCATGTGCGTGTGTGTGCGTGCATGCGTGCGTGTGTGTGTGCGCGTGCGTGCGTGCGTGTGCGCGTGTGTGTGTGTGCGTGTGCATGTGTGTATGCGTGTGTGTGCGTGTGCATGCGTGTGTGTGCGTGTGCGTGCATGCATGTGTGTGTGCGTGTGCTTGTGTGTGTGCGCATGTGCATGCGTGTGTGTGCGTGTGTGTGTGTGTGTGTAAACTGTATCTCTTACTGTGAGTTACAGTCCAAACCTTTCTACACTACCCTGGAGAATTACTCTTACCAACCTCAGGAAATTAATTTGCCTGGTCTTGACTTTATTAAGCTTAGCTTTCATCTAAATCAAGTTTTTCAAGTCACTAGCTTCAATCGAGTTCAACGCCACTCCTGGTCTTTTCTCAGTTAATCTGTGTAGCATGGGATCTGGTCACATTTTGTCTGAATCAGAATGTGAAGAGCTTCATTGAAGAGTTTCTTCTTCCTCCTGCCTCTCCCACTTTCCTTTTTCCTCCCTCCCTGCTCTTCACACCACCCTCTGTCATTTTTTGGTACCTACCCGAAACTTCCTCATTTGCAGTTTTGGCATCCTGTCACGGCTGTCACAGCTACAACCTACAATGCTTTATGATGTGTGCTTTTTTTTTTTTTTACAACACCTTCATTATGCAGAGACATGGCTCTTCTTATAAATCACAAAACAGATCTAAATTGCCAGAAGTCATAACGCCCCTCCTCTCGAATCTCTCCAAATTAAACTCACTGCAGCTTTTCTGCTGTTGTCGCTCTGTTAGCTCTTTACTTTTGGATGGAGAGAAGATATTCGGCCTGGGGAGCCGCTGCACACCCGGAAATTCTGCTTCGATGCTATCTCACACAACAGCCCGGTCACTCTCTATGACTGTCACGGCATGAAGGGCAACCAGCTCTGGGGACACCGGAAGGTAAGAGCCAGCTCACTGCGGGCACTCTCCAACTGCTGGGCTGAAGGATTCTAACCCAGCACATGGTTTGATGTAAATTGTTACCTGGACATGCATATACACATTTGGCTCACACACTCGGAAGCCACCAGCAAAGGTCAGGGAAAAGATAGGGTGTGTAGAAAGTGGCATGCTTTTGGCTTTGCTTGTTACACGTACACATATCACAACCAGTTGTGATTGAAAATGGCTTTGATCCAGAGGGAAGGGATGAGTTGTCACCCAGACAACTCCCAAACAGAGGGACCACACACCCAATAAACACATGGACATGTGTATACTTCTTAAGGAAGGGAGGGAGGGAATTCTCCCAGAGAAGGAGGGAGGGAAGAAGACAGGGAAGGACAGAGAGAGAGAGAAACACATCTATTCATTTATGATATATCTCAGGCTCATTTGCTTGTGAGCTCTCTGGGTTAATTCAAGTACATTTATTTACACAAACATTTATACGTTCACGTAGATGTAATTGTGGCAATACAGAAAATGACCCACTGTAATTTGGCCAAAATCTGCCCAACTATAGTATAAAGGAGAAATTATTTGGGCAATTTAAAAGTCTAAGGAATCATAAAGTTAGCACTTAGTGATAGGAAACATAGTTCAAAAACGTATGAAAATCACATTTTATTGACTTGGTAAAGAGCGATTAAATTTTTATTTTGAAATCTTTTCATTAAGTTGTCTTTTGTTAACTTCTTAGGATGCTATACACATTGGTTTTGAAGTTGTTTAGTTTTTAAGGTAGGACTTGGCTGCCGATTAGCAAGTACTTCACAAGCTCTGCTCTGTCCCCCATGTTCGCTGAAGTGCTAAAGGGGCCTTCCCAGCCAGAAAGAAGGCGCCCTCTGTTTGCCTTTTTACACTCTTGTCATAATTCAGCCTTACCCCAGACTGTCAGGAAAATACCACGCCCACCATGTTCATCATGAGTTTTGGCTCTTGTGTGGCTGAGGTTAAGTCAGGGTCCCCTGAAATTCCACAAAGTTACAGGAAAGAGTCTACAGAGAATCAATATGGGGAGACTACTGGTTCTGGTTTTGTTACTCTTCAAGGTGGGCACTGAAAATTATACTCATAACATTATATCCCAGGCAACATCTGGCAGATTGTGGTTATATGTCCAGAAAAACATGAAATGTCAGTAGTTACATCCTTCTACAAAACAATTTAAAATCAAAACAGCTAGTAAGAAGATGGTGCCAGATATAATATGGGAGGGGGTGTCACTGCAATAGGAAAACTTCACTGTTTTCTTTATGAAATTTCTCATTAACAATTAATCATGTCAAACCCCTTTGTTGCTCAATATGATCCATTCTCTGTGTCGTATAATAAGGAAGTTTTTTATTTCGTTGTTGTTTTGTTGGGGTTTTTTTATGGTTATAGTCTGACCTTTAAGAAGTTATTTTCTGGGCACATCAATGAAATAGCCTGATCCACCATTTGCCTGCTATGCTGGTGGTCCCTAATGAACAGACCATTTCTCATTACTGTACATTTGTAGCAGGAGAGACAGAACGCTCAATAATGTGCAATTAAGCCCAGAAAATGTAGTTGTTTTCATTAGTGAGCCTACAAAAGCTTACAGATGGATAAGACCAACTATTAATAATACATGTGCACACAGCGCTCCTGGGGCAGGGGGCGGGGTGGTGGGGGGGATGGCTGGGTGATTTCAAGAGGTAACTTACAGCTTTCACACTTTAAACCTTTCCAAGATCCTCGGGGACCTGTGGACGGGAACCCCTGGAAGCATGTGTGCTGTGGCTCTTTTCTCAGAGCTTTTTGTAGCTGTTGGCCTTGCATTGCTTAGCAAAAGGTTACACTCATTGTATATTTATATAACAATTATATGTAGTCAGGAACATGCCAAAAGCTCAAAATGGAAAGTTTCTGAAATGTCTCATCTTAGTCGATGACTCAGGCCTATTCAGAGGTACCTGTTTTTGGAAATATTTCTCTTGTCTATTTTAAGAGCTATTCCCAAGGCAGTGAAAGAGCAAGCACCAAGCGGGAAGTCTCTCCGGAGTTCTGCCTTGTCTGTTTAGAGGCACTTGGCTCCAGGGGCTTCCAGATAGCTTAGCACTATTTTGAGTCAGCTCTGAAGCTCCCCCTGTTCATTAGCATATTCACGAATCAACAGGATCCTGAAGATCCTACTCACTGCCTTAAGAACCTCAGTGGGGCATCTCCTAGGCTCCTAAGGTAACTGTCATCATCCCCTCCAATTGTTAAAGAGGCGTTGGGCTTAGACTTTGCACACGTTACCTGAACCTCACAATCTAGGTCGTATCAGGTATAACTCACAGAACAAACTGATACTAGCAGATTTGTGGCCGAGCCAATATTCAAGCTCAGGTGCATCTGGCTTTAAAGTCTCTACTCTTTCCTCTACCCATGCTCTTAAGAAATCAGATCAATATTGGGGGTGTTCCCCATGCCTGTTGGATTCAGTACCCCAAAGAGCAGCAGCCAACCCTCCTCTGATCTTGCAGAGATTTCTTGGAGAGGGTGGGTGACCAGAAGGTACCTTGCATGAAGGGGTGAAGGTTGTTGTCAGACCCCCTTTCGGGTCTATCAGCAGCCATCAGCCCTCAGTTATTGCTGTTGTTTATTCAGGAAGAATTTTTTTCAGCTTTATTGAGATACAATTAACACATAACATTGTATTCATTTAAGGTGTATAACAATGATTTAATATATGAATATATTGCAAAATGATTTCCACAATAGGTTTGATTAACACATCCATCAGCTCACAGTTATAATTTTATTGTACGGTAAGAACTTCTAAGATTTACTCTCTCAGCATTTTTCAAATATACAATACAATACTGTTAACTGTATCACCATGCTGTATGTTATATCCCCAG
This sequence comes from Lyroderma lyra, assembly GCA_004026885.1. Lineage (NCBI taxonomy): Eukaryota > Metazoa > Chordata > Mammalia > Chiroptera > Megadermatidae > Lyroderma > Lyroderma lyra. The sequence goes on along the minus strand of PVJL010001126.1, from coordinate 220,113 downwards.
AACTTATTCATCTTATTACTGTGTGTACTTTTTGACCATCTTCACCATTTTCCCCATCCCCACCTTCCACCCCTCACCCCCTAGTTTTAGATATGGGCCTTTGACACCACAAAAGAAGAGAACCTCTGTGCTATGTCCTTGTAACTAGGTTAAGTCACACAACTGTGTCCCACAATAGCAGGTTCCCAGGATCAAAAATTTTTTAAAAATCCCATTTTTGGTTTTCTTTTACCACAGGGGGACATTGTTCTGTTACAAGAACAATGATTTGTTGAAGAGACCTCAGTAAAAATATTTAAATCACCAATCAACATCGAAAACAAGAAACTGTCTTCCGTCTTTTTCAACCCTTACATCTAATTGGTCATTAAGACTTGTCAATCCCCTGCCCTAGCAAATAGCTCAAAATCCGTCCGTCCTTTGCCCTTTCTATAGCCCCTGGCTTAGCTACATCCCTTCCTAGCTTGCCCCTGCATATTACAATAGCCACCCACAGGGTCACCCTGCCTCCTGTACTCTCCCTTTCTAACCTCTCTTCCATCCTGAAGTCAGAGGGAATTTCTGCAAAATCTGGTCACTTCATTCTTGTGTTTTGCAACTTTGCTCGGTTTGTCATTGAGAAGAAAATGAAATACTTCCGCCCCCCAGTTCTTATCCTGACCCTTCACAATCTGGTCCACAGAACGGTTGCCTGCCAGGCCTAACACATCCTGATTCATCCTGCAACTGTAATGTGATCTGGAATAAGTTACTTTGCATCTAGGATTTTCAACTTCCTCATCAACATAATAGGAGGACAAGTGAGTGAGATTAGCCATGTAAAATTTCTAGACAGTTTCTGACCACATGACCAAGTTTACATCCACAGGGGTGACAAATGCTCTTCAGTTTTTAAACCAGAAAATGTATTGCGTGACCAATCACTGAAATCCTTAGGATGAACTTGATGCTGACACAGCTGCCCTCTCGGTTTTGGGTGTTGCTCCTTCACGGAGTCCATGCCTGAACCTGCGGTGTACAATTTTTAGGTGCCCCGTTCAGCCAGGCCTGGTAGTATTTGGTCTCGTAGCCTCACCGCTCCAGTTCCTTTCTCTTGCACTTGGCGGGGTAGCACATAGGCCACAGGTAGATTTCTGAAGGTGGTAGGCCTTAGGGCAGGTCTGGGCAGACATTTTCAGAGCAAGGGCTGCTTCGAATTGTCTCCAAGTGTGCAGGTCCCTTAGCTATTTATTTTCCCTTGTTCAAGTACTTACAGCCACCTCCATTGTGAAGAGAGATTCTCACCTCTAGCAGCAGCAGGTGTGGGTGCGAAAAATGTGGTTGGGTTTTTTTTTTAGGTTTTTTTTTTACATTTAGCTGTCTAGCTACAAGGCCCTGGAATAATGTGACATCTGCTACTAAGCTCTTTTCTTAATTCAGGTGGTCACCCTAAAATGACTTGTCAGTCCATAGGTGGACCGCGATCGACGTCTTGCCCAGCCCGGCCTTAGAGCCACAGCAGCAGCATAACGGATGCATCTTACTGCGATGCTTTCCAAATAATGACGTTCCCTTTGTCATGGCACTTCTGTGACTGAGACCAAAGAAGCCGCAAGACAACAAATGCACTTTTTATATTCCTACCAGTGGTGAGGTAAATCCTGATACAACACATCAAAGCAAGGGGGTTGTGGTATTTTACACCCCTTCCATTGGTCTTTGGTTAGGATTGCTCTTGAGAGGAGCAGAGTTTATTCTCTGACACCAAAAGGTGTGCTCTCATAGTCAGAACTGTTCCTGAGACCAGAGAAAGCCCTTAGAAGACAGGTACAGCAGCATCTGCTGGAACTAACGCCCACACGCACTGAAACGGTGTGGGCCCGGGTATTGCATGTGAACGTCTAGTTGCTCCATAATCCTTGTCAACACTTGGTGTTGTCAGTTTCTTTTACTTTTCTTCTTTTCTTTCTTTGGTTGTAGGAGTGATACCACACATTTGTTAGCTGTTTTGGGTATTGTCTTTGTGAATGATCTGTTAAGTATTTTTATCATTTTAACATGGGTTATTTGGCTTTTCCTTACTATTTAGGGGAGGTTTTTAAAATATATATGTCTAAATATAAGTGAAGTGCTTTGATGGATATATGTATTGTTAATATCTTATTCAGGTCAGTGTCTTGCTTTTCCTCTTTTGTAGTGTAGCTTGATGAAGAGCTATTCTTTATGATTAGTGGTTTTTGTATCCTTTTTAGGAAAACTTTGCCCACACCAAACTTATGAATGTAGACTTCTAAGTCATCTTTGGAAGCTTTATTGTTTAATATTCTAATTTTGGAATATAATTCCATGAAATATTTTTATGTGTACAATGCAAGAGAAGGTTGACTCTTTTTTCTATCTGTATCACCATTAATTTAAAAGACCATTTCTTTCCCACATCACAGAAGTGACACCTTTGTCATAAGTCAAGGGGCTTTATATACATGGATCTATTTATGAATCCTTAAGTTTTTACCATCTGACTAAATAGCCTTAGCCATACAGAAAATAGACTATCGAAATAAATTAACTTAATCTAATAAGAGATATCCAAAAATCCTCCACAGCCATCACTCTTAGTGGTGAAATAATAAAGCTTTCTTCGAGAGACTGGGTTTTAAAATAGGATGTCTGCTTTCATGACTTTTGTTTATCACTGTATGGGATGGCCTACCAAGAACAATCAGGCAAGATAAAGAAATTAAAATGTGTAAGAGTTGAAAAGGAAGAAGTAAAACACTGTATTCACAGATGACATAGTCGGCATATAAAAAATCCAAAAGGTGATCTGGCTAAACAATTAAAATTATAAATGCATTTAGCATAGTCCTGGTACAAGGTAAACATAAGAAAAATTGTCTAGATACTGGCAACAAAAAATAGAAAGTGAAATTCAAAAATTATTCCATTTGATCACCATGAAAAGCACCAAATAACTCATACAAATCTCACAACAGATGTGCCAAATCTTCACACAGAAAACTATAGAACATCACTAAGAGGAATTTTAAAAAATACAATGGAATCTATCACTTGCAAGGCTAATAAGACATCATTGTGAAGATACCAGTTCTCATATGGGTATATACCCTTAATGCAACACCAATCAAACCCCAGCAGGTTTATTTGTGGAACTTGATAAACTGCTTCTGAAATGTATATGGAAATTAAAGAGCCAAGAATAGCCAAGAAAATGTTAAAGAAGAAAAAGAACACTCATCAAACACGATGAAAGCATCAGGCCCAAGACATGTTAAAGTACTTTTCTTAAGGCGATGTGCTCTTGGCCTAAGGATAGACTGACTGAGGCTGTCTAACAGGTGAGATCTGGGGTATCGATACTTTTTGGAAGTTCCAAAAATGTTCTGATGGACAATCATTTTTCTAGCTCTAATTTTTACCTGCTTTCTTTACCCACCTTCTCCCTCCTGCTTTCATTAGGGTTTACCTCTCTACTTATATTCCTATACCATTTTGTTCCCTTCTCTCTTCCTCTATAAATGTTAACAATCTGAGGGCAGGAACTTTTTCTTTTATTTCTATATGATCTGCCTAATATCTAATATATAGGCTTTCCTAAATAAGCATTTTTTTAGTGGCTTAAAGAACCATTGGGTTCAATTATTGATATGATCCCCTGCTTCATGAACCCCAAGTTGTGCTGGGTAAAACTTAGCACATCTCTTTATCTCAGAACCATATTTACAGGCTCCCCAAGGATCACAAGTGAAAAGTTTAAATTACTTTTCTTAGTTGCTCTCTGGGGTGTTCTTACAGTTTAACTTCACAAGAAAGGGCTTAAAAACAACCTCAAACAGGAACTACTGATAAGAAACTCCCTTTCAGGCTAAGTTGATAACAGTGCCACAGTCACAGGAGCTTAAAAAGTGAGTGGGTGGGATTCTTGGCATGTGCCTTGCAATTGGCTATTTATTGTAACTTACAATTTATGCTGGGACATTGGCCTCCACAGTCCTATTATAAAATCCTGCTGGTCGAAAAAGATGACAGATGGAAGGCCACAGAGTTGTTATTTTTAAATCATTCTGGTTATCTATTGATTTAGGACCAGAAACGAGGAAAGTGGATACAAAGACTTTAAGTAAAAGGCATGTAATTCAGCTTTGGTTCTGATATATGAAGCCCTGCAACAAAAATCCTGGATGTGTGGTCATACAAAGGCAGTCACTCTATTCCAGATCAGCCCACTCATTCCTGGGCAAACCCCAGTATGAGAAAGCTCTTCCCTGATCTTTGGTACCACTTAGATTAAATTTAATCCATTTTGCTCAAGACAAATCCCAAATATTTGAACAATGTGAGCCTCGTCTTTTCTTTTCTAATTAAATGGCTCCATTTCCTGCCACTGCTCTGCATATGACTTAGTTTGGATCCACTTCAATCTACTGGACACACTGCAGATAGTCCTAGGGAGGGATGTGATGCCCAGAACAGAACACAATATTCTAGTGTGTTTTAACCAAAGGAAGTAGAGTGAGTTTCTAGCACGCTTTGTTATGAGCTTATCGTGCCCTTTTGTTATGAGCAATATTTCTGTTAATTAGGCTTGAGTGGATTGATTTTCTGCCTTCACTTTTCGTACTTGCCTTCTTAATGAGCTGCCAATATTAAAAAAAAAAAATAACCCACAATCATTTTCTCTTGTTTTGCTACACAGATCTTTGCAGTCTTATACCTATATAGCTCATCTGTGATACTCATGAGCCATCCATTTGTTTCTATTAAATTCTATCTCACTAGATTTACCCCAATCTGGATTTGGACTCTTCGATCCAACTTCTGAATTTTGTTCCATCCATCAAGTGGATCATCAGACATATGCACGCTCCTCTAAATTGTTAATCCCAGTACATAAGTCCAAGAACTGAACCCTCTGTCATATAATAGAGGTGACATTGATCCATTGATGTGCATCATTTAAATGAAGTTATTCAATCAGATACAAATTTACCTACTAGCAGTATCTTCTAGCCTACATTTCTTCAGCTTGCCCATAAAAATACAAAGATGGATTTTTCAAAGTCTTCCTGAAATCTATCTATATGCACAACATCTACATACATCATACCCCTATTTGTAATAGGAGACTTAAGTCACTGTACCCTAACAAGTTACTATTTTTCCATTCAAATTGATGACTCTACCACCTTGTCAAAGAAAAGGAAGGGTAACCACCAGGAGGGAAATGCATTCACCCTAGCAATGAAACTACTTTTTCAATACATTCTCTTCCCCTTCTGTTATCAGCTGTATGTGTAACCCATTTAGTTGTCATGACCTTTTATCTTTTACTATTTCTGGGTAACTTTGCAATATTTCTACTGGCTACCATTTTATTAACATAATTAACTGCCATCCTCTGGTCCCTCAGAAGAAGAAAGCCTCTATCACAGACTCTCTCAGGTTCCAACATAAGGATAAAAGTTTCCTGAATTGAATTCCCCTCTAAGAACTAGACTGACAAACAGAAAAGAATCTTGATGATAAGAGCTCTAAAAATTTAAATTAGTATTTGCTAATGAGGACAATTTCTCCCTCCTGAGAAAGTGCAGGCTTGGAGCCGGACTGCAAGTTGGCTCAGGCAAGAAGAGGAATCAAATACCTCAGAGCTCAAGATCACAGGCTCTGGGTCCTGAGGGGTCCGAGATCTGAGTTCTGATTTTACTGTGCATCCTAGCTCTGGGATCTCGGGATACTTTCATGCTATCTGATTCTGTTTCTTCACTTAAAAACAGGGATAATAGTAGTATCTACCTTAGAAGAGTATTGTAACAATTAAATAAAATTGAAATGCACCTATCACATGGCATGTAATAAGAGTTCAGTTAATGTTAGCTATTACTATTACGTGTGCTCAACAAACTATCTTCTGATTTGATTTTAGCTCTCCAAGTAAGTTACATATAGGAAAAAATAGACTAATTAGTTGCATTTCTATACTGTACATTTATGTACTATTTTAGCTATAGCTAAATATCAGAGTGTAAATTTTATGAGAGCAGGAAAAAGAATGTTTTCCTCTGCTGTTTTATGCAGTACCTGAAACATTGCTTGGTACGTAGTAGGTGCTTAATTGGTATTTGCTGAATGAATAAATAAATGAACCTAACTCCCTGTTTCTCCATAGTCACTCTCTCTTCAGATTGCTTTTGTGATTTGGTAGATAAAATGAGCAAATCCACGTGGAGCATTTCGCTCTGCCAGATATAGATACCTACTTGATAAACAGCAGCTATTATTATGCTCACATGACTCCCCAAAGGTTTACTGAGGGGAGAGAAAGAGCAATAAACAGATGGAAACAAGCTATGGAGCAGATAACTTTCGGTCTAGTGGGGAAGCAGATCAAAGTAAGCGAATAAATGAAGTATACGGGACAATATGAGAACAAAAAACCCCTGAGCCCAGGTCAGAGAGGTAGGCAAGGCTTCCCGGACAAACTAACTTTTCAGCAGAGACCTAAAAGGTGAGTACGAATAAGATAAGGAAAGACAGAGCACAAGGTCCCAGATATAGAGACCCACTTGTGGAAAGGCCCTGAGGTAGGCAAGAGCTTGGTTTTCCTGGAAGAACAGAGGGAATCCAGTTGAAATGTGTGAATGTGAGGGAAGTGCTAACGATGGGGCCAGACCATGGTGATTCCAAAGCTCAGTGGTCGTACTAAGGATTTAGCTAAGAAACTGGGAAATCTTTGGGTGGTTTCAAATCTAACAAATCAGAATAGGTTTTTTTTTTTAAATGATCCTGGCTGCTCCGAGGAGCGTTGAGGATACGCCGGGGCACATCACTCGCTTGTAGCCCAGACACACCAGTGAGAGGAGCGGGTAGAGGCGAGGACGCTCTGCGGGGCGGGCACCGCCTGGGCGCGCACACCAAGGGCCCCCGTCGGGGCATTAAGCAGCGTTGCTCCTGGTTGGCCAAATTAGCCACTGAGGCAGGAAGACCCATTTTCTGCTCCTGTGAGGAATTCTGCCTGTCAGAGGGAAAAAAAAACATGGAAAAGGCTGCTTCATTCCTATGATGCCCATTTAGGAGTTATTTGCATTCTCGCAGATGCCAACAGTAAACACAGGCAGGAAAAAACCTACCTAATTGGCCTTTCTTGCGGACGCAAAGGGCGTTCGTATACCAACCGTGTTCTTCTCCACAACACCGGGCGGTGGGAAGACAGACTCTTTCGTATTCCTACTGGCTACCTCTCCAGCACATTCATTTAGCAGATGGAAAACCTAAATCACTGACAAACTAAGTGACCGTCAAAAATTCTTGCCAGAGATAAAACTAGGATTGAAAATGAGCGTCCTAATTCCAAACCTTCTCTCTCCCATCCATGTTAGACACAAAGGCCTTGGCCACGCAGGCGCTCGTGCTCACAAAAGCGTCCCCTGTCTGTGTGTGTCGCACAGGAATGAACCGTCGGCAGGAGGCCGTCACCCCGTTCTCCCCACTTTACACAGACGAGCTCCCCTGAGGTCCAGTGTAGAGCCAGGGGCTTACGGGGCGTCTCAGCCTGGACACCCCATCAATGTCTCCAACTCCTTGTACCTCAGACAGAAATCATTATCATCCCCTAACCCCAATGCTGTTCTTTTTTCTGCATTTCTTGCCTCAACACTTCTACTCCAGTCACCCATTTCTTCCTTTTACCTTAATCCCAGTCATCAGAATGCCCTATAGATTTACTTCTGAACTATCTCTCAGATCATTTCCTGGGTCGCACACCCCTCACCTCCACCCGCATTGCTGTTGCTTTGGCTTCAGCTGAAATCTGGGTGATTGCAGTAGCTTCCGGCCATTCTCCTGGCTGGAATTGAATGCCTTCCTTTCCCCACGCCATCATCCTCTCTGCCACAAGCAAGATCCACCCAAAATGTAGGTCCTGTGACCCCACTGTTTTATCAATAAATCCTCCAGTGACCACCTCCCAACACGTGCATGAAAAATCAAGCCTTAGCATTATACCCCAGTCTCTTCACGATATCATTGTCTGGAATGCCCCACCTTGCTCCTTGGGCTGCAGCCATACCAAATGGTCTGCTGGTCCCCAGCACGTGACCTGGCCCTCCGTTACCTCTAGTGTCACCTCCTCCTACACTCACTCTGGCCGCCTTGTTGTTTCTCTAAGCCACCACGGTGCCTGCCTGCTCAGGACCTTGGCGTTGTCTGTGCCCTCTGCCTGGAATGCTCTCGCCCCAGACAGTTGCATGGCTAAAGCCCTCACTTTCTTCAAGACCACCCAGATGTCACCTTCTCCGTGAGGTTTACCTTTGCCATCCTATTTAAATCTGCACACTGGTCATATACTTTACCCATTCCCCTCATCGTTTATTGTCCGTGTACCACTGTTCCACCCTGCACCTCTCCCTCTCATGTGTGAGTTCCAGAGGACAGGGATTTTTTGTTTGTCTTAATAAGTTCATTGATATGTCCTAATGACCTGATCAATAGTAGGTTCCAAATGAATTTTTTGTTTAATAAATTGAATGCCTAAATGTACAAGTTATTTCACATTTCTTTTCACGTGTCCTTCTCTATCTGAAATACCCTAGTTCATACTGTTTATCCTCATCTACAATCTCAATGACACTTTTTCACTTCAAACATTTCTTGTTTACCTATGTGTCTCCCCCACTTCTTGGGTCAGAGGAAGCATCTTATGCTGCCTTTCTATGCCCATCTCCTAATGCATACCAGAAAATAACAAGCACTTAATAAATGTTTGTTGAACTCAACTGACCTGAATAATGCTGTATTTTAGGCAAAGGGGCTAAACGCTTATACAAACTTAACCACATTACACAGCAGAGCTCATTCCAGAGCCATCAAGGACCTTTGTTCCACAAATCCTTTTGCTTAACCCAGAAGGCACGGGTGTATCGAATAGGATTACTGGTTGAGGCAGGTGCTCATTTTTGCCAGTTCTATTTTGCCTGGATTTCAGAAAATGCAATTTGGTTTCGAATAACTAGTCTTCTACCAGAATAGCTGGTCTCAGACCAGATGGTCAGTACAGTCTGATTCTTAGAATTGAGCGTGTACCCTGACTAAAAATAAATTAAGAGAAAGGGGGAGTAGAATCACTATTACTTAGTGACTTACTATATGTAGGACATTGTGCCAGTGCTTTTACACATATTCACTCTTATCCTCATAACAAACTTATAATACACAGACAGATAATATGTCTATATTTTACAGGTGAGAAAGCTAAGATTCAGAGAATTAAGTAACTGTTCAAGGTCACACAAGTAAAAGGCACGACTGGAATTTGACGCACATGCCCTGTGCCTCCCCTCAGGCAATATGGGAGTTTTAGGATCCAAATCATCTTCCTATTCATTATCAACTCACCCACTCATTTTACTGTCTTTGCATCTGTGGTGTTGGTTCTTTTATTACCCTGAACACCATGTGGAATGTTTTCTACAATGTATTCATTCTTCCAAAATTCATATGAAAGCTAATAAAGTTTTAACGCTGGCCTGTGAATGCCACAAAGCATCACACAGATGCCAATGAAATTGCAGGCCTGCTTGGAAGTCATGTCCCTTTTAACGAGCTACCTGAAAGGTCCCACCCATGCTGTTCACATCGCGGACTGATTGGCCAGCACAGAACACCACTCTTGACCTACTTTGATTATGAAGGGCCCTCCCATAAACCTGGATCTGACTGAACTTTGTCATTTCCTGCTCAAAGATTTATAATTTCTTAGATAAAAACAGAAACAGAAAAAACAAGAGAGGAAGCAGTCAGGGAAGGTGGGAGGAGTACAGGAGGTGCAGGTTATTGTGATTACATTTTGAACGGCCCGAGCATATGCTGTGCCTTCCCTCAGGACTGAACAAAGAACAGTCCAGTTAAAAGTGCCCTTTAAGGAAGATTGTTATGGAACAGCAGACTTGCCAAAGCACTCGGAAGTCTATTCCAACAACAAAAAACTGTATTCAATTCTGTTACAGCCATCTCCTGTCATGACCAAAGAGATGAAGGGTTGACGAGTAAGGAGCTGTCACAGAACAAGAGACCACATTCATGAACAGTTACTAAAGCCACTGACTAAATTCCAGCCAAGAAAAGCATCAGTCAAGACATTTAGTAATCCAAAGTTTAGCTGAATAGAAACATAAAGATGGCAATTATGGAGCTCACAAGTTCAAAAGTGGAAAAGTGCATGCTCTGGGGAAGCATCAAGATGCTTCCAGAAGCTTCATCTCTAAGACCTACTGGTTACCCCGAAAATGAGTGTGAACAGAGCGCTGTTCATATCAGGTTGATAGTCTGTAGTTTGATATTCTGTCGTGTGTCTGTCTTGAGTGCACTTCGGAATAAAATGTGCATTTAATTGTAGAGCTGGGTGAGACTTTAAAGATTGATCTCATCCACCCCTTCATCTTACTGATGAAGCTTCTGAGGCATAGATTTAGGGAATTGAACTTTTCACCTTTAGTAAGTCCAGTAACAGAAAACATATTCTGGATTTTCTCTTTTAGAGTAGTGCTAAATTTGTATACCCTGCCTGGTTGTTCCCATGAGGGTACCTGTATTTGTTGGAACTTGAGTTCCAATTTGATATTTGGAAAGATATGATCACTCTGTAGCTCAGAAAATAAGGTTCAAAAAAGTAAAACATTCAGACAATCTGGTGTGGCTTTTGCATCCGCATTGAGGTGTGCAAGCTGGTGAAGGAAAGAGAATAGAAACATGTCCTACTCGCTTTCTTGGTTTTTTTTTTTTTATCATATATATATGTGTGTGTGTGTGTGTGTGTGTGTGTGTGTGTATAGTTTTCATGAGATTATGTACTTTGAGGGAGAAACTGCAAATATATATGGAGGTCCCCACTTGAGCTATTAATAAAGGTAACAATAGGAAGAAATGTAGAGAGTTAGGGGGGAAAAGAAGTACATGTACCTGGAACAGAGTGAATTAGAACTTAGCAGGTCAGATTAAATTTTCATAAATATAACAGCTGAAGAAGGCTCTTTGAAAAAATGGCCTAAATACATTAGACCCATACAGCTAACGTAGTAAAAGTTGGGGGTAGGAGACTGTGCATGAGCAATCCTGGGAAGGATGGGGGTAAAGGAGGCTGCTGCCCAGGGAGCCACTGTGGCTATGAAAAGGGATCGATGATAAGAAGCATGGATCCCAAAAAAGAAGGATGTGGGATGAGCTGCAGAGCACCTTTTTTCATCCTAGAATTTGCTATCCACCCAGGGTAGGAGACAGCTGGAGAACTTCTACTGGGGTCAAACAGCAGCCCAGTAAGTACAGCAGGAGGAGAGGAAAATGGGAAGGAGGCCTCAGAAGCCCTCTTTGTATAAGCAAAGTAAAAACCACAATAAACTCAGGAAATGTTAGAGAGAACAGAGAAGTGAGCCTTTGTATTAGGCATAGCTCTTTGTTTACACTGAAAATAGAAACATGAAAACTAAATTGTGGGCAGCTGCCTCTCTCCTTTCTCATTCTTCCTGCCTTCACCCAGTGCCTAACTAACTATGCAAACATCCGGGTCCTAAGAGGACATTAAATATTGGTTGGTGGACTCTTAGCATCCAGGAGCAATCCAGAGATGTTTACATAGGGTGACTAAGAAACTACTAAATTCTAAGAGCATTGTAAGTCTAATATTACCCAGCTGAAGAAAATAATCAGAGCCTCTAGATATTTCCTAAGGTAAATAATAAAACATTATTTGATCCTAAAATTTAAGCAGTGATTTGGGCAAGGTTTGCCATGTTATTGGCAGTGATTTTTTAGCATAGACATTGTGAGAGACAAAGTTTTATTACTTATAAAGGAAGGATTTTTTCTCTTAGCATAAATGTCCTTTGCCATGCTTGTGCAAAAAAAGGGGTGTGTGTTAATAGAGCCTATTCAGAGAGTGGACTTGCTCACCCCTTACACTTTGTGCCCTGGTAGTACTTTACATTCACAGAGCTGTTACCTTGTTATCATTACTTAGAGACTTTTAAATTTTATTTTCAAAAGAACACTGCCTCCTCCATTGTACAGAAAGCAATGAGAACTGCACCCAGAAAGACCTGTAATGGTAATGAAGGGGTTGAGAAAAGACTGAAGTTCAAGTGCTAACGACTTTGAGTTTGGACACTGAGATACTGCCTGTGTGTTGTTTATTCCCTTCCCTACATGCATCTTCCCATCAGGGCAACTGAACACCTAGCTTGTTCAGTTCTGCCTCTTCTGTACTTCCCCTTTTCATTAAGGACTCAGTACAAGGGTAGGAAAAATCCAAGTTGTGTGTGTGTGTGTGTGTGTGTGTGTGTGTGTGTGTTGTTTATGGACAGAATTACTGTTTTTGTGTACATGCCCCAAATAGCTAGATTATTAAATACTTGACAAGCAACCTCATGTACTTATTATCTTCAAAACCCAAGCATATAGCAAAATGCCTACCATAGAGTAGGACATTAATGGATTGCTTTTTAAAAACATCAGTGAAGGAATGGGTTCCTTGTTCATGCTTGAACCTGCTTAGAGGCCCTACGCAGTGCCAATGGACCCCAGGAAACTGTGCTCCATGTACAACTCAACCTGCTATTGTTTGACTTGGAGCATGGTCTATTTTTCACACTATGTGTATAGACTGAAGTATAAACAGGGATATTTTACTTCTGTATATTTTGGGCTCTAACCATTCGCCATATATTATGTCAGTCGTTTCTTTCTGATCTCTCCAGGACAGAACATTGTTTCATCCTGTGAGCAACAGCTGCATGGATTGCAACCCTGCAGAAAAGAAGATTTTCATGGCCAGATGTGACCCTCTCTCTGAGACTCAGCAGTGGATTTTTGAACATATTAATATGACTGTTTTAGAAAAATTTAACCACCATGCCAGCTCCTAGAAAGAAGGAAGGAAGGAAGGAAGGAAGGAAGGAAGGAAGGAAGGAAGGAAGGAAAGAAAGAAAGAAAGAAAGAAAGAAAGAAAGAAAGAAAGAAAGAAAGGAAAAGCATGATTACCTACAGATGATAAAAACTAAATTTTCGCCAGCCTCTGGGTCAAAGGAGTCAGGAATAACATTTCCTAGACCCAGGAAGCCTGGTTGAAAGATCTGAAAATGCCACGTCAAAGTAGGTTGTCCTGAAGAACTTCCTGCCTCTGAAGAACTTGGCTGAGACCCTCACCAGCTGCTTCTGAGAACTTGAGACTAGCAGTTCCCTTGCTGGCCAAGGGCAAAGACTATTTAGGGACTTTTCAAAACAACTAATGAGTTAACAAATCCTAGCATTTCTCAGGTCAAACCCTGCAGTAGTGAGTAGCTATGAATGGACCCTATCATTGGGTGGGAGGGGGGTGGAAGTAGAGTGCATGACTGCTCTGACAACCTGAGGATATCGCGGGCATAGAAATAGCCACGCTGAGGGGTGAGCTGTACTCTTTGGTGCCATTCTCTAAGAGTGGGTTAAGCAGGTTTAACCCTTAAAAGTGCTGCAGATGATTTTAGAGTGCTCATACCATTCTGTTTTCTTGTTTCATTTTTAAATGAGGGTGTGCTATCTAATGTCAGACTTCAATTAACCATGAAATAGACTTCCAGTGTTTCCATTGTTGCATCTGCCATTTTCTGTTACGAGCAGAAGTAACTGATTGTTCATAAAAGTTAATGCTCCATCAGTCAGTTGACGTTCTAATTCAGTGCCCTTGTATGAATCCAGTTTGGAAAATAAAAGAAAATACTATGCTACTAAGTTACTCCAAAGAGAAATATTTCACAGAAGCAGCAAAACCATGTAAGGTTTAGGTGAGGAATTTCCCTAGGAAATCTATTTTTACTTTTTTATTATTTTTAGAATTTTCAAAGATCTGATGTCTGTCTAGTCATAATTTTTCTTAAGGAAGAGAATGGAGTGAGGTTGATGTAATTTGTTTAAGGAGATTCTTAAACCCAAATAAATCTGCACTCCAAGTGACGTATGAAAATGTCTGGGTTCACTTCAATTCTGTTGGATCAATCCTCAGGACGCAGAAGTAGTTTTACTTGTTTGGTTTTGGATTCTTTTTGTGTTCTATTGTTGCTATTAAGGATATTTTTGTTTTACTTGGAAGCACACAGAAGGAATTTCCATTAATAAAGTGCTTCTGACATCATTTTCTGTAAATGGGATGATATTTCAAGGATGAAGAAAGGAATGATTAAAAAACTAAATGGGATATTTAATTCTTCAAAAATTTTTTTTATTTTTCAATAAAAATGGAAAAGGAAGACAAATATACAAGATGTGTCTCTAGAGGAAAGACTCATCCTTAATATACATTTCTCAAGTTCTTTCAAGTAGAAAGAAGTTTTCATTGTTTTCTTTTAATTTGGTTTTCCTGTTAATAAAAAAGAAGTATGTATATTGTGTTGGATATAGAAGCCCTATGGATTTTAGGACTGGAAAGACTCTAACAATCCAATATCTTCCTTGTTCCAGATGAGTAACAAAAGCCCAGAGAGAGTAGTCCTAATTCCTGGCAGGGATATGTGTGACCCTAATCCAGTGCTTTTTCTCCTATGCTGTGGTACCTCACTCGGACATCCAAGGTGGTTCTGGTTATTCTCTGAGTTAACCTGAAATTTTCAGTCCCTAGATGAGAATACTGGGGGTGCCTATCAGGGTAGCATGCATGTTCAGAGGCTCTAATATTTGAAACCTCTTCTTATAAATGGTCACAATTGTGTTCTCCCCTCAAAATCTAATCAAAATGTCCAGTGAAACTGCCCTGCTAATAGTTGGGGAAGAGCTATCTTGTAATCTTTACTGATTTTTCAAGCATTTTTTGGAAAAACTATTTTTTTTCAACTGACATATTTTTTTGTGTAGGTCAAGAGATCTTGACGCTTTCAAGATGCACAGTGGAGAAAAATCAATAGTGAGAAATTAACCTGTGTGGGGAGCAATTCCAGAGTGAGTGGAGCTTTATCTCAAGTGTTCAGAGAGCAACCTGGCTTTAGAATTAGAGGAGCCTAGAAAAATTCACATCATGTCTTTAAAGAGTTGACTGCTATTTACACTTCCACCAAAGACCCAACCTTGGGTTCTGCACCCCGGAAAGCCGGGATTTGCAGTATGTTAGAATGCTCTGATCATGGGACCCCATTGTTAGGATGCTCTGATCATGGCGCCCCAGCGACGGTATGTTGGCACTGTCCTCTGAGCAAACCTGAATATAATGTCCTTTTCACTATAACACCAGGATCCATGAAGATTCGTTTCCCTACTTCAGAGGGGCTTGTCTCTTGGACCTAACCTCACGTTTGAGTACTTTTATTTTTGTTTTTTTGGTACGTGGGTAGCTCCCTGGCCGGGAATCGAACCCAGGCTTCAGCGCTGCCAGCGCCAGCACCAAAGCCCCAAGCCACTACACCACCAGGGAACTCTCACGTTTGAGTAAAAGGATATAATATAAGAAATTAAATAAAACCAAAAAACTTAAGAGAAGCTCGAGATATCAACTTTAAACTGCCAAGCAAAGGTTAAATGTGTGCGAATGCGGACCATCTGAAGAGAATAAAATGAAGCCTAGAGAATCTTCTCCTAATTAGAAGGTCAAGGCCAGTAAGCACACTTAAGGAGGCAATCCCTGTACCCCTGAAGGCTGGGGCCCTACTTATTTGAAATAGCACTATTACTGTTTTGAAAAATAGGAAATTATGCATGTTGGTATATTTATTTGGCAAAAAGAACTGAATGGTTTTCAGAAAGGTTTTTTTTTTTTTTCTGGAAATCACATGATTTAGACATTGAATAATAAAGTACTGACCAAACCCTTTTGTCAGAATGGAAGGAAAAAATACTGTAAAGTTAATTTGGATCCACAAATTGCTACTTTCCTATAAGAAAAGATAGTTTTGCCCAAAGTTAGAAAATAGCTGATTTTTAAAAATCCTTTTAATGTATTTACTGAGAAAAGGGTGTGCTGAAAAACAGTTATGAACTAATTGTGGGATTTATACTTTGTTCTAAGACTTAATTAGTACCATGGCAATAACAACAATATATTGACTTCTATGTCTACTGTTATTTAGTTAAAAATATTAATATGATCACGTGACTTTTTAAATGGAGTCATTATGTCAGAGGGCTCAGTGAATAAAGCAAATCGTAGGATGATTTCATGAATTGATAACATAGAACTTCATACAATAAATGCATAACGCATAATTAAAATGGATTTACAGTCAACAAAAGAGAATTTAGGCCCCCTCTGTTCATGCAAAACATGAAACCAATGCAACACTTGACACCATTTCTTTAGAGGCAATTATATGTTTTTTTTAATCCAAAAAATAAATAAAGGGCATATAAATATCTATGTTGTGCTTCTTGCCTTCACATGAAGAACTCCTGTTTCTACCCTTTTGTAACTATCTCCATAAGGAAACAGCAAAAACGAAAGACCAGCGCTATGCAGTCTGCGTCAGACCCATCAAAGGAACCAACACTTGGATTACGGGGCCGACTGTCCGGTGATGGAGCGCCACACCCACCACTGCATGACGCTCCTTACCCAGGCCTTCGCACACCCGCAGACCAGAACAGAGTTGATGCAACACTGACATACCTCCTGCTCTTGACCTTCCTGCTTAAGTGTTACAGAACCTTTCCCAGGAGTGGGCAGTTCCCCTGGCCTTCAAATGCTGCGAGGTTAGACTATTCAGAATTTAGAACACCCTAACAACATATGATTACTGTGAGCCTTGATTTATCCCTGGCAAAGCCTTTAGTAAAATCCCTGCAGGCGGCTTACCCTGGCAGGAATATAAGGCTCTAATATGCTTTCATGGGCAGGTTCTGCAGATATGGAAATAAGGCATTTTATATAAATCCTAAGAACACCTCACAGGGAAAATATTTTTAAGGGATTCCCTATGCTTCTGGGAGTAAATATAAATGGCGAGAGGTAAATGGTATCTCTGACGTGTGTGCCCAGAATCCTCTCCATTCACCTCACCGACAAGCTCTGCCCTTACCGTCCTGACTGTCAGATGACACCACTCACGGTAATTACTCTCCATGTGTGAAACTGTCTTTCCCACACTGCCGCCACTGGAAGATTGCTCTTTGATTTATGTCTTGTAGCCTTTGCTTACAGAACTGGGAGCTGTTTGCAACTCTATTTGGTAGGCTTGGCATTGGCCCGAAGCTTGTATTCACAGTCACTCGGCTCTATGCTTGGCGCACCAGGCTGGTGTGTTTGGTACTGTGGCTTCTCAGCAGACAACAGCTCAGCTACGTGTTTGCTACTTCAGAGAAACCTGGGAGCATTTCTTCTGTTCCTCCTGCCTGGAGCTCCCCCTTTGGCTCACCACACAACAGCCTCCCAGGGTGTCTGCAGTCTGCCACTCTCCACGTTTGCTCCGTGATGTGACACCTCGGTACCGAAAGGCCTGCTGCATTTCAGAATCTCATTGTGGATGATTGTATTCTGGCATTTTACTCACCTTGGGTGCTTATAACTAAGCGACAAAGGTCCTGGTTTACCAGGGACCGTCCTGGTTTATGCCTGCTGTCCTGTATAATTAATTATTAATAGTTCCCCTTTTTACTCTTAAAAGTGTCCTAGTTTGGATAGCAAATAAAGCATTTGCTCTCTATAAAATCCACGTGCCTGTTTACTTTACAGTTCCCTGAGGGCAGTGGTTCTCAACCTTCCTAAGGCCGTGACCCTTTAATACAGTTCCTAGGGGTCGTGGCCCACAGGTTGAGAACCGCTGCTCTAGGGAAAGTTAAAATGTCCTTTACTTATTAATGTCTATGGTCTGCAAGAAATTGGCTAAACTCACTCCCTCCCTGCAAATAGTACCAGATGAAAACCAGTTACATGTGATGATTGTCTATTGCATTCACATGATTCTTTACAAGTTGCTTAATGGAACCTCTTTAATAAGAGTTCTTATACCCACCCAAATCTTTTCACTGAATTAGGATAATTCTAATTTAAATGTTTTTCACAATTAAAACAATTATTTGAAATCAACTAAGTCATTTTGTACTTTTTCAGCTAAAAGCAGTAGATCCCCTCTATTAGCCATATTGTTAATTCTCAATATTGTGGTAAGGTGATACAGCAAATCAACAGCAGAGCTGGGACTAGAATTCAGGCCTCTGATGCTTAGTTCTCAGCCCCTCCCACTCTCCCTGGTACTTCATACCTCACAGCAGGGTCATTGGTCCACAGCAAACCAAATCTGGGACGTACTGAGTGACTTCAAAATACTGAGAACAACTATTCCTTGAGGGTCTACGTTTTTAACCTCTTAATTATGTTTGCTTTTCTCTGTACCTGTGTGTTTTTGTCAGTTTCCCCACAAGCATATTAAGTAGGAACACCGAACGGAATTCAGGATTAATCCAATCCTTCTTAGTGAGATTTCCAGGGTACTTTGAGGAAAAGAAGTGATCAACTAAAGCATGGGGTTCCCAAGCGGTGGTATGCATACCCCTGGGGGGTACGTGCTGGGCCAGTCAGGGGTATGCAAAAAGTAATTAGTAATGGTGAAAAAAACAAGTAAAGTAAAAAAATGCAAAACATTGTTATGAAACAATAAACTTAAGTTTGAATCACCATTAACAGAGACACTTCAAAATTAGATCATGTTAGCGAGTAATGATTGGTGAAGGTGTAGCTATGAACCCTTCCCCCAAACCACTCTTCTACCAATCATTACACACGCACAGTTTCAGAACAATCCATTTTTGATGTTTCTAGAACTTCTCCAGACTGATCAATTTAGGTATTGACTGAGTAAAAGTATGTTGTCTTTAATTGTGATTCTTTTCAAGTAGCTTTTTTACTTAATGTTTAAATACTTGATCATCATTATCAATATTTAACTGTGTTATGAATATTGTAAAATTAAATTTGTGATTTGTACTTTTAGTGTAGTAATTTTTCTTTCCTAACCCATTACCTCATTTCTACTATTTTACATTAAGGTAGGCACTAAACAAAAGTGTCAGTATTTAAATATGGCTGTTTTAAAAACAAGGGGTCCAATTTATAGAAATTGGTTTAAGAGGGGTACACACGTGGAAACAGGTTGGGAATCACTGAACTAAAGCTATTTGCATAGTTCTGGATGATAAATCCTGAAACAAATATTGTGTAGTTTGTGATTATTCATGGGTTCAGCCTTCGGGGAGAAAAATAGCCACCAAGCAAAGATTTTGCATTTACTTTGCAGTAGACTTCAAATTGACCTTTCAATATTCTTATTTCTGCATTCTATTCTGTCTAGTTTATTTCTAAGCCATTAGAGACTTTCTAAATGCACTGATGTGAGTTCTCTCTGAGGCTGTCTGTTTCTCTCTGGGAGTACTTGCTAACCATATAGATTAGGCCTTGCCCCAAATCTATTAAATCCAAATTTCTGGGTAAGGCTGCTAGATACAGAAAATTCTACAACTGAAGAAGGAATAAATTGATTTGTGCTCCATTCTGAATGTTTTACCACTAGTGAATCCAAGTTAATTCTCTGGGATGGTCTCTTAGTCATATATATGGACTGCAGATATTTGAAAGAATGTTGTCAGTTATCATTCAAAGCAAAAATTTACATAGAGAGAAACATACCCCAAAACATAGTATTTCAAAACTCCTAGCTTTTGTTAGGCCAGTGATTATTAAACTTTAGTATTTAAGCACCTGGGGGGATATTTAAAACACAAATAATTAAAACTATGGACCACACACCCTGTCCCTGTCCCTTCCTCTCTAGTTTCTGATTCATTCAGTTTGGCATGGGGCCCAAGAATTTACATTTCTAACAAGTTTTTACGTGATGCTGATCCCAATTGTCTGGGATCCACACTTTGTCTTAAATCAATAGTTTCACCATTTTGAAGTTTTCTTTTTAAAGATAGTCTTTTTTAATGTTGAATGTGTTTAGAAACCATTTATTATATTTAAAAACCATGTATTGGAAATGAAAAAACCCCAGCTCACTTAAAATCAAAATGAGCGTAACTCAGTTCAATAAATATTTATAGCCAGAAGACAGTCTCTCTTTTAAAGCTCTTTAAATCAGGATCACAGAGCTGGAAGACCAAGAACAGACAGTATGATGGTATCATAGTAAACATCTTTTTAATCAGACATTTCTCAATTAAAGTATAATGAATAGGTCCAGACCCCTACCATTAAGTGCCTGGCATTGAACACCACATTAATAATTTAATCATTATTGTTCCTCTGAGCTGTTAGAGAACATCATACTACTATAGAAAAGCATTAAAAACCAAAGGAAGGCACAGTATGGTTAAATAATTTACATAACATTGTTTTTCAGTATATTGGCCCCCCAGCCCAGAAAACGTTTCTTCTCGAGTTCTGGCTTAAGAAAACCAACATTACTTTTGGGTGGCAAATACTTGGCTAAATTCATCTCAAAGACATTGTGTGAACTGAACTATGGTTCCTCTCATCTTTGAAAAATGCTGCAAAGCAAAAAAAAAAAAAAAATAAATAAAAAAAAAAATTGCAAAAAAGGGAGTTCCCTGGTGGTGTAGTGGCTTAAGGCTTCGGCGCTGGCACTGTCAGTGCTGCGGCCTGGGTTCGATTCCCAGTCAGGGAGCTACCCACATACCAAAAAGAAAAAAAAAAAAAAGAAAGAAAAATACTGCAAGTTTAATTATGTCTTTTAAGTGGAACCTTAGCTCACCACGTGCAACCCAGTTCAATAACTTTATTAGAAATAGTTGCAGAAAGTAAAGACTATCTCTTCCATGTTGTAACTGTGGTTCTCTCAGATTTGTAACCTTAAATTGAAAATACTAAGGTTTTTTTTATTGTTAAATTATTGGGGTGACATGGGTTAGTACAAATTACATAGGTTCCAGGTGTACAATTCTACAGTGCATTGTCTATGTGTTGTGCTACATGTTATCACTCAAGAGTCAGTCAGGTCTCTTTCCATCACCATGGATTTGAGACCCCCTCCCTTCTCTCCCACCCCCTCCCACACCCTCAGATAACCACTAACCACTAACCTATTGATGTGTCCATGAGTTTTGCTTCTTTGTTGCTTTCAGCTTTGTGTTCCATGGTGAGTGAAGTCATACGGTTCTTGGTTTCTTCTGTCTGGCTTTTTTCGCTTTGCATGATGGTCTCAAGATCCAAAAAAACTACTAAAGTGTTTTTAAAAGGTTATTTCTCCCTCATTGTTTGTCTTCAAAAATAAAAGTTAATTAAAAATACTTTTTTTTTCAGTTTACTTAAACTTTACCCTCTGTAGGCACACAGGGTAAATCCTCCAAATAACATTTTTTTCCAAATGTTTTTCTGGGATGGGGGGTGTATATAAGGACGCATGAAAGAGAATGTATGTGAAAGTTGTTTCACTCTCCCGATGTTTGCTATTCAAATTCTATCACCCAGAAAATTGTTCATTAGGGAATTTATAATGTGGTCATGTGCCAATAATCCAGGCCACACGGGTTCAGGTTTTGTGGAGGAGAAAAGACTGCATGCAGTAGATGCAAAGACTCCTTGTAGGGCCAAAATTTAGACTTGCATCTCAAATCAAAAGGATAAACTTCTGACATCAGAACGTTCAATTCTTGTTAAAACTAGTCCAAACCAAAGAAGTTGACATCCTAAACAATGGTCCTCTATGTCACTAAAGAGGGGACTAGCTGGAGTGTGAGATTGAGAAAGAGAAACAGCCCTGCTTTATTTTCCTTACAGTATTTTTTTAGTGTCCTGGAGGACGCAGCAGGGCAGTGTCGGAGAGACTGAGCTGTCAAAGCAATCATCTCACAAAGAGAAACGCTGCTCTGGAAGCAAGGAGCCACTTCTCGTTAATCCTGACCCGCCAGCAAATGCTGAGGGTCACACACAGGCGCTCACACCTCCTCCCACCTCGCTCTCCAGAGGAAGATGAGGATTCCTGAAGAATGGGAGCTCAGACACGTGTTAAGTAACTATGCAGAGTCACTGAAATGTTTAAAATAAAACGATCTCGGGGGCGGTTCGTCTGGATAATAAATGCCCCTGCTTGCCGCAGGACAGGGAGTTGAGGCTCTCTTACTGTGAACGCCAGGAAACGCTGAACGGGAGGAGAGCTGATGACCTTATTTCTGCATTCCTCAGACATCAGCCGGCTGCCTGTGGGGTGGAGGCACTGGGGCTTCGAAAGGGCCAGGGACACAGCCTACAGGAAACAGTGAGCTGCAGCCAGGGCGGCAGCTTCTTAAGATGGTGATGAATGTCCCCACGTGGAGGCCAGGAGCACACTACGCTCTCCACCCTGCCGGAGCTGAGCCCCCGGCCCAGGCGCTGAGCTGTTAGCAAGGCTCTCTAAGAAATCACTCTTCTACTCCATTTCTATTTAAATTCCCCCCTGTTTCTATCCATCCTGTGTAAACTTCTTCCAAAAACAGACGTACATCAGGTGAGTGAAATCCCTTTGGTGACCTGAGGAAGTCAGAGCATCTTTCCTTGCTGGGGTGAGGAGCAGTGTTAGAACAGCAATGTCCTCAGTCTGCCTTTCACGTCGTTCTTTCGGGGCCTCCTCCCTGACTAGCAAAACCTGTTTCTGGTGATGTTAGCCTTTTGGTCCTGTTCTCTGAGGACTCAAAGCTCTTTCTAAACTTAATTCAGTAAATGTTCATTGAGTACCCACGAAAGTGAGGCTTCACCTTAGACCCAAAGGCATACATAGCTGGGGGGAAATGCCTACT
The DNA here is from genome assembly GCA_004026885.1 of Lyroderma lyra. Classification (NCBI taxonomy): domain Eukaryota; kingdom Metazoa; phylum Chordata; class Mammalia; order Chiroptera; family Megadermatidae; genus Lyroderma; species Lyroderma lyra. The sequence goes on along the minus strand of PVJL010001126.1, from coordinate 197,382 downwards.
GAGTTGTTAAAAAGTTAGATTATTGCATTAGCTGCAGCCCCTGTCTCCCATTTGAAACTTGCTACATCTTCTTGCTTTTAGCTAAATTTATTGGGGCGACATTTGTTAATAAGATTATATAGGTTTCCAGTGTACAATTCTATGATACATCATCCGTACATTGCATTGTGTGCTCATCACCCAGAGTTTGGTCTCCTTCTGTCACCATGTATTTGACCCCTTCGACCCTCTTGGATTTCCTCTGACCCGCTTCCTCCTGGTGACCGCCACACTGTTGTCTGTATCTAGAAGATGTTTTTGTTTATTTATTTTGTTTGTTTGTTGCTCTCTGTTTTATATCCCACGTGTGAATGAAAGCCTGTGGTTTCTGCCCTTTTCCATCTGACTTAACTCACCTAGCATAATACACTCTAGGTCCAGCCATGTTGTCAAAAATGGCAGTATTTCATCTCTTCTTGTGGCTGAGTCATAGTCCATTGTACATATGTACCACATCTCCTTTATTCAATCATGCATTGAAGGACACTTGGGATTTTTCCATGTCTTGAGTACTGTGAATGATGTTGCAATGAACATGAGGTAGTTATACTTTTATGAATAAATACCTTCAGATTTGGGGGTAGATACTAAGTAGTGGGAGTGCTAGGGCATGTGGTAGCTCTATCCTTAATTTTTTGAGGAGCCTCCATACTGCTTTCCATAGAGGCCGTACCAATCTACATTCTCACAAGCAGTGCATGAGGGTTCCTTCTTCTCCACAGCCTCTCCAACACTTGGTATTTCTTGTTGATAATGTGATTTGATTTGCATTTCTCTTTTTTTGTTTTGTTTTGTTTTGGGGTTTTTTTTGTTTGTTTTCGTTTTTGTTTTTTGTTTTTTTTTGCTTTTTGGTATGTGGGTAGCTCCCTGACTGGGAATCGAACCCAGGCCGCAGCACTGACAGCGCCAGCGCCGAAGCCTTAAGCCACTACACCACCAGGGAACTCCCCCACATTTCTCTTATAGCTAGTGAACTGGAGCATCTTTTCATATCTCTATTGGTGAAACTGGCCAAATCTTTAACTGGGTGTTGAGCTTCCTCGAAGGATTGTGGTAATGATGAAATATGAAATATTTTGTTCATATTGCCGTGTAACTTGCAAATAGATGTAAATGAAACATGTTAGCATTTCATAAAAGTCCTCTAGCAGCTTACAGCTTAGCAAAGTGACACTTAGATATAGGATGACCATATATCTAATTGTGCAAACCAGATAGTTTTTGAGAGGGAAATGAGTTGTTATTAATAATTACAGATGAAAACCAGGAATGGGCAAACTGGGATATACAGTCCTCCTCTTCTTAAAGTCACTAACAAAAGATTCACAGGTAGACAAACTATTGAGACAGAACCCACATAGCCAAGCTTTATTTAGAGGTTGTTGGGGAGGAATAAAAAAAAAAAAACTTTTCCTCTGTCCTCTTGGGTTGCATTTGGGGAACCCATGAAATACACTGATGAAAGAATGAATAGCAGGAGGGGGGAAAAAAGATTTAATGATTTACTTAAGTTCCCAAAGGAAGTGACTCAAAGGGGGAGTTAGAATTTGGGGCTTACAGACCCTCTACATGGTGGTGCAGAGGGGCGGAGCTGCATGGCTGGGAGGACAACTGACCTCTTAGAAGGGAGGCAGGAAGAAAGAGCAAACACAGAAAAACAGGGGCCTTTGAGGAACATAAATAGACGTTAGGAGAACAGATGGGAGATAAAATGGTTTGTGGCAATTTCTGTTTGGGTGTGGTGCTGAATTCTATCTCCCGGGAATGGTTCAAATTCTTCCAGGGATGGAGATTTAGGATGACTGAGTTCTTCTGGAAGGCTCTGCTTTTAGGCAAGTAAAGGATTTCAGGTACTCAAATACCTTAGCTCAAGATAATTCTTATGCCTTCAGGATTCACAAAGTAGATTTGGATTTCAGCACTTAGATTCTTTCATTGGGAAGTTCTTTGAAGTCATGTAGGCTATGTGGTTCTATTTGCTATTTTTACGTTTAGGCATGAAGCTTTATCAAAAATAAAATTGTTCCAGTGCTCTTATAGTCAGATTATACTATCTAGGCTCTTTACTACTTCAAATGGCCCTAAAACTCTTTATTTATCAAATCAAGGTATCAAAATACCATCACAGTAGCCAGCTTAATTCAGAGACTATCAGTAAAAATCTTCTAAAGAAGGTGCATTAAAAAGGAAATATAGTCTTCTCCTCTGTTTTGATATGCAATTGCATACACTTAATTAAAAAGGAAAGTAGAACTTACAAAACAATTGAATTAGTCAATGCCTCTCACAATAATAAAATCGCCATTTTTGTAGTTTGCTTCATATAGATTGTCAAAAGAATTGTGTTTTCCTGATAAATGAGGATTTTGGAAGGAGGATGTTGTCGGGGAATTCAGCAATCAAACAAAATAGTGAAGAAGACATTAAGTTTTTATTGCTAATTTACTTCCTTGGCTTTGCATTGCACCAGAGCTAATCCCTCTATCAAAGTGCGGTAATAACGCCGACAGACTTACCTGATAAATATGGCCCATTTTCAGAATGTGGGATGAGCTGTGTTTGTTCATTTTTACTGCATCCTGAGACAAATGATACTGAGGAAAGGCTGCTATGAAATGAAGCCATTTCCTACCGGGTTTGTTCCTGACAAGCTAGATTGCAGCTCCAGCAAAAGTAAGGAGATAATAAATCATCTGGTTTAAAACCAACCCAAACAAAACAAATAAACAAATAGAAAACTACTAAATGCTAGTCCAGCAATCTGTGGAGACCAAAATGAGTTTATCTAAGATATGCAAATATTAGATGCTTAATATTTTGTTTAATGAATGGATGGATGGGTGGTGGGAATAATGCCTACTCTGTTCAATTTTCAATGCTTTCCATATGCGGAATATAAAACTGAAAGTAAAGAAAAAAAGAACTGAACAAACAAATAACCCATGGACACAATCGATAGTTTAATGTTTATTTGGGGACGAGGGGGTTAGGGAGGGGAGAAAGGGGAGGGGGTGGGAGAGGAGGAGGGAAGCTAAAAATAAGGTGATGGAAAGAGAAGTCACATTAGGTGGTGAACTTATTATACAACAAGCTGACAATGCACTGTAGAACTGTATGCCTGAAACCTATGTAATCCTTGCTAACAGATGTCACCCCAATAAGTCTTAACAATAAAAATGAATTTAAAAAAAAATTAGTCTCCAGAGAAGAGCCCAAATCCCTGTCCACAATGAATCTCTGGCATCTGCGCTGCTTCACCTGTCCCTCGTGTGACTCCCCCACTGGAAGGAGCACAGACCACAGTGACACTACCCTCCTCTCCTCCCAATGGCTTTACCCCTTTCTAAAAGTATAGAGAAATGATAATCACTAGGGATTGTCAGTAGTTACAGAAAGGAATCTCAGAAAATGAAGGAAAAAAAGAAAAATCAAATACAAGCTGATAAATATGCAAATCATATACGGTGTTTCTATTTATTGATGGAAGTGACAAATATAGATACGTTATACAGTCATGTGCTGCATAATGATGTTTATAGTCAATGATGGACCATATATATGAGGGTGGTCCCATTAAGATTATAATGGAGCTGAAAAATTCACAGGGTTGTAGGGCTAATGCACTACTCACGTGTTGGTGGTGATGCTGGTTTAAACCAAGCTACTGCACTATCGGCCATGTGAAAGTACAGCACGTACAGTTATGCACAGTACGTAACACTTCATAACGGCAATAAGCAACTGTATTACTGGTTTGTGTATTTACTGTACAATGCTTTTTTTCCTACTTACTTTTTATTTTTCAGTTATACTTGACATACAATAGTATATTAGTTCCAGGTGTACAACAGAGTAGTAGACATTTATATAACTTATAAAGTGATCACACTGATAAGTCTGCTACCATACATATTTATTATTGACTATGTTGCCTAATCTGTACTTTACATCCTCAAAACTGTTTTTATAACTGTCAATTGGTATATCACCTTTTTATCTATCTCCCAATCACCCTCCCATCTAGCAACCATCTATTTGTTCTCTGTATTAAGAGTTTCTTTGGTTTTGTTTCCTCATTTATTGTTTTTAGAGTCTACATGTAAGTGTAATCATACAGCGTTTGACTTATTTCACTTAGCATAATTCTCTATAGGTCCATCCATATGATCACAAATGGCAAGATTTCATTCTTTTTTAAAACTGAATAATATTCCATTGTATATATGCACCTCTTCTTTATCCATTCATCTATTGATGGACACTTAGGTTGCTTCCATATCTTGGCTATTGTAAATAATGCTGCAATGAACATAGGGCTGCATATATCATTTCTAATTAGAGTTTTTTAATTTCTTCAGATAAAAACCAGAAGTTGGATTGCTGGGTCACATGGTAGTTCTATTTTTAACTTTTTGAGGTTCCTCCATACTGTTTTCCATAATCTGCACCAATATGCAGTCCCCCAACAGTGCACAAGGGTTCCCTTTTGTCCAAATTTTCACCAACACTTCTTTGTTGATTAATTGATGATAGCCATCCTGGTAGGTATGTGGTAATAACTCATTGTGGTTTTAATTTGCATTTTCCTGATGATTAATAATGTTGAGCATCTTTCTATGTGTCTATGGGCCATCCATACTATACAATACTTTTAATCATTATTTCAGAGTGTATTCTTTCTACTTTTTTTAAAAAGAAGTTTGTTGTAAAATAGTATACCATGTTATACTGGCCACAGCCTAATACATTTCATGTTTATCACATCTCTTGATTGCATCATTTTCTCTGTGCCTGATTTGATCTCATCTTTTTTTGTACAGTAACATGTTATACAAGGAGCAACAGGCTATCCCATATAACCTACATATACAGTAGGAGATACCACGTAGGTTTGTGTAAGTGCACTCTATGATGTTTGCACGACGCCATCACTTAATGATCCTTTCTCAGAATGTATCCTGGTCATTAAGTGACACATGAGTATATTAAATCCCTTCAGGGAGAGATTAATTTTATTGTCCAGGCCTCAGTAAAGCTAAGGCACAAAGGTCCCATTGTATAATAGTTTTTGGCCTCTTTGTTGTTTCTAGAATGAATAATAACCCTTTCTGGGGACCCCTGGGCACCAGGAGCTCAGGGAGAGGAAGAAGCAGTGGGAGCCATGTACATGTAAGTCTGTTGTAGGCTGGAATCTGTGATTTGAAAGCTTTCCAGTGTAGAGACATTGGTTTCTAAAACTAATTAAGAACAAGAAATGCATGACACTGAGGAAGGAGGCAAGTCCAGGGCAGACCCTGGGCTATAACAATCAGTAAAGGTTTTAGAAGTAACTGAGGAAAGTTTCCTGATTGTTCTTAACCCACAAACTTAATATCACTTTGCTCATACTGCTGAATAACACGAATGGAAAATAATCAAAAGCAATAGGTATGGTAATTACTTTCCTAACAGTCGCTGTTTTGACCTGATGTGAATTAATGTCTTAAACTTCTTAAAGGCACCTGGTGTTTGACCAACTGCACTCATTCTTCTAAATAACCACAAGAGGAACAGGTTTGCTGTATGTGCAGCAAAGCTGTGTTTGTTTTTGCTTTTAATTCCTAAGGTCGCCAAACCTAATTTTATTGAAGTTAAGCTGTGCTAATGAGCTGTTTAACCATGGGTAAATGACCTGATAGCTACAAGTTAGAATATTAGTAAATGAATATATTCTGAAGTCCTTTATAAAAGGAAAATTCTGTGAATTTATAATTTAAAAACAGTAAAAACAGGAATGATGGTAAACTATAAGAATTTAACCTGGAGAATATGGAACATATTTTCCCTGTTTGGAGGGTTGGGATAAGGGGAATCATTGGTATTCAATGTTAGACTGAACGAGGTAACTATCTGCACACCATACAAAAATGAGATGATGAATTATAAGCCACTCTTAGATATTACAAGTAACCAGCAATATATCAATTCTATCAACTATTGATTCATTCTTTCATCCAACATTTATTGAGTGACTGAATGGTAGACACTAATTATACAAGTTCTTGATAACCTATAATAATGCTTCATGGCAAAGCTTTCTCCTAGGAAGCTTTTTAAATAATCAAATTCACAGAGAGGCTAGTCACATACATGCACTGTAAACCTTGCCATCAGACTGAAAATCTGCTTATTGGATTACAAAACTACATCCAGATATAATGTTTAAAGGAACTACTCTTAATAGTAATCTTACTTTTCTTAACTATTGTTTTTAGTTAGTTTAGTTTTAGTTTAGTTTTTAGTTTAGTTTTAGGATTTCTCAAAAAATAAGATAAAGAACAGATGATACAGAGTACTTTTGAAATCTTTAACTTTTATAAAATAAAAATGTACAGTTATCTTTGGTACAGGAAAGGAACTAGAAATTACCATGTTTTTTCATGTATAAGATGCCCTCATGTATAAGACGACCCCTGCTTTTCTAACCAACATTAAGAAATCAGTATCAACTGGTCACTCCCGTGTATAAGACAACCCCCAAATTCTGGTCTAATGATTTTCGACAAAAGTATCATCTTACACACAGAAAAATACGGCAGATGTCCTTGGGAGTAGAAAACATCTCTCCTGCCTTTTCCTGATGGTAACTCTGGCCCAGTCAGCTAGTAAAGGAGTGCTGTTTCATCCTTGAAATCCTGACAAGGGAGCCTAGGAAAGGCAGAAGTTCTTAACTTTGGGTTGGGTCTATTCGTGTATCTTCATCAGTTACGAGGGTATCAAAGTTAATTTACTAATAACATATGTAGCTCCAATGTTTCTAAACCTTTTATTGAAGAAATCTGAATTTTTCCTAAAAACGTCACTCTCACTCACTTGTGCACTGATGCGTTTTCTCAACAGCCTGAGAAAGGGGTACAGTTACAGTTAGACCTGAACACTGAGGATAATCTTGATTCTGACTATGGGAAAGTACGGGACATGTAAAGGCGATTCATCGTTGTCACAACAGCACAAAGCTGAGAACAGATGCCCTAGGGAATTCCTCTTGAACTTTGTCACAGGCCCTTCCTTTACTTGCTTCCTAGGATTGGAGCTCTAATGGTAGAGTAGAGGGATAGAATGAGGCAGGTTAAATTTTTTCTCAAGGAAAATCCTGAGAACACTGTGTCCAGCCTAATGAAAATACAAAGCGGGTCATTCTGCTTTAGTATGGTGATGAGAAAGCAAACCAGTGAAGGGTAAAGTTTATTCAGGCAAATGCTCTTGATAAAGCTGGACTCAAACTCTTAATGATCAAATGTTAACTAAGTAGGTGGCAATCCCTCTACCAACACTAAGCAGGCTTCCACTTTTTGTTCACTATTTCGTATTTCTCTTAAAAGAGACACAGGACAAGTATAAGCTCACTGTTATTTTCCAACCTGGAAGGAAATGTGCCAGTTGTACCAGCCATTGCAAAGGGAAGACTATTATTACCCCAATTGCCGATGCTTACCAATCCAATAAGAGAATATAGCCTGGGCCCAATCTTTAGAGTCAGTTAAACCATGTAACACTTGATAAATACTCCTGTGCTGCTGCCTTAAAGCAAAACGAAGGACAGTGCTGGGTAACAAACAGCTGCAAAAATTAACGTTAGATCCCAGAGAGTGGGGGTTTAGGGTCACCAACGCTATCTCTGGCAAAGGAGATACGTGTTACAAAAGAGTGATGATTATTAAAAAGGCAAAAGCCACTGCAGATACATTGAAAGCATTCTACAATCAATTTTGAGATAAGCAACTTTGCCTGAAGTGGGACACAATAAGCTAACTGAAAACTATGATTCTAGGTTATCATTTGAGATTCACAGCCTCAGGGAAAGCACCAAACAAAATACAAACTCCATCTGAATTTTGTATCAGAGCCCTGCAATTAAGTTCCCATGAACGGGAGCAAACTTGGTATAAAAGAGATTTTGAAGAAGGATGTTGGCCCACGCAATCGTTGAATTTGGTGGGTTAGATCTTGGGTCTTCTAAAGTCCTAATAGCTTCTTTTTGCCTGACCACAAGCAGCAAAAATCCACATGCTAATTGTACTTCCAGTTGGGCCAAAACTGAGGAAGATGAGAGCACAAATCTGACCCTGAGAGCAAAGAAACTGACATGTGAAAAGAAATGATTGAAGAATTCTAAAATGCTCAGCAGCAAGAGGAGACGCGATTGTCACTGAAAGTCTCCACAGAGTGTAAATAACAGTCAGTCATTACTGAGCTGAATAGAAGGGGTAAATTGAGGTGAAATTCAGGAAGGAGAAATTTAAACGTAATGTCTGTGATGGCGAGCCGTCTCCCCGGGGGGGAACTGTGAGACACCTTCTCTGGAGGCTTTCAAACTTCAGGCTTCACCACCAACCAATTTTTCCAGTCTTTGGGATTGAAAAGGCCCATCATGATAGAGCAGGATTCTATTTGCTAGAGAAAATAATTGTCTAAAATTTCCCTCAAAGAAGGAAAATCTGTGGTGGGAATCAGCACAGGGAGCTAGTTTTAGAGGAAGGGAGGCCAAAGCAGAACCCCTGGGAAAGAGGCAGGTTACTGTTAAGCAGAACAGTGAGAAAAACAGCACCCCCACACCTGTCTAGACTCTTCAGAAAGACAATGCAGGGCCGACAACTAGCAACACACTTCAGTGATGGTCACGTGTTAAAAGGAGTAGCACAGACATCTTTAGTTCATCATCATGACTTGATGTTTTCCTAGCAGTAGCCTCAACTGTTGGTGAAAACCTACCACGTGAGTCCTTTGTGTCCTTAAGCAAACATGTAATTCTCTAAAAACTGTAGTAAGCCAGGCTTTGTAATAGTTCCTCTTTTTCACTAACAAGAGTTGTGTCTTAGAACACAAGCTGGGCATCAAGCAGATATGGGTTCACATTTCAGTTCTGATATTTACTGTGTGACCATAGGCCAAGTAATACAACTTTTGAATGACCCACCCCCGCTTCCCAGCTGAAGATGGGATAATCATATCTACCTCTAGCAGCCAGTGTTCTTGGCCATAGAAGAACTGAATTAACAAAGGCAATGTATAAGAATTATACTGAAAAATCAAAGCAGAAAAGGAATTTATTGAAAAAATATTAGAGAGCTCAGAGAACCAACAGTGGAACCAGGTGAGAAAATGGACGAGACTTAAGAGAGGTGAGTCTCTCCAAGTCATGGGCTACATTATGCCACAGAAACCGTCTTACTGTGGTATCTCTGCAGGAAGTGCTACCACCACTGCGACTGGACCATACACTGCTAGACTCTGCCGCCATTGGACTGTGGCTGCTACCTCCATCCTCCCTGTGCTTAGTCATCGTGAGATGAATTGTAAAAGATTCTAGTTCTCCCCTGGGAGCATCTGATGGGCTAAGTCAAGGTCATGTGCCTGCACCATTGCTCCAAGAGAGGGCAGAGAGGCAGAACCTAAAGCCCTTCGTCTTCTTTGGTGGAAGGCAGGACTCAGCCTGACACAGTGATTCAGTGAGAGATTTCCTCCAAATTAGGAAGCAGGTTTAAATGCTGGGAAACCAAAAAGGGACAAACCCCTATTCCAGGTCACAGTTTTGTTTGCCCAACTTTGCCTAGATTTTTTTTTCTCTAAGTTTCCCCCCAAATTCCTACCGAACAAAACACTCTTTCTATGGTCAAAACTTTACAAACCCGAGTTCCCTGGTGGTGTAGTGGCTAAGGCTTTGGTGCTTTCAACGCTGTGGCCTGGGTTCAATTCCCAGCCAGGGAGCTACCCACATTAAAAAACAACAACAACAACAACAACAACTTTACAAACCCTCTCCCCAAAGGAAGACATCAGTCTCACACTAACTCCAATTCAGGTTCTCTGAACGATGTTAACCCTTCTAGTTCTATCACAATCCCATCTCAGTCTCCAAAAACCAGTGACAAATTGCAACATGAATGGCTCCACCCCTCCAGTCTTAGAAAGGGAGAGGATGGGAAAAGGAAACATGTGAGCATTCCTCTAACCCAAATCTATCAGGATCTGAGTTCAGATAGCAAGAGATGTTACATAGATGTTTCACAGCATGCTAAGAAATACAAGTATGAAGGAAATCCATGGTCATTACAGCTACAATTGGTCATTAGGCCATGGCTAAAATTTTATTTCCTCTTCCATCACCCATTTGTTGCTCAGGGTTCTTTTCCTGATAAGGTCACCCAAATCTTTCTTCCTGAGGGATCTAGGTCCTTGGAAGTCTTGCCTACGTGGAATTGCAGTAGGTCTCCATCAATGTTACCTCTGGCTGTAGTAAAAGAAGCAAATACCCCAGAACATCACCTCAGTGTCGTTGCAGCAGCCCACTTTCACTTTGATACTCAGGGTCAATCACCATAGTCAACCATGGTCAGATGGTAGTCTCATTTTCCAATTCAGTGAAACCATTGTTTGTTTACTAGCAAACATCCTCGTATTCATCCCTTTAGTACGTAAGGCTCTAACCAATAGCACCAGGGTCGTAGGAATAGAAGTAAAACATGTTGAATTAGTCATTGAGTGTAATTACTTATATTTATTGGTTCCAAGATCCTTGTATTCTAACTGGGAAAAGCACCATAAATTGGTGCAAGAACAAATAGTTGAAAGGCTGCAGAGAACACCTTGTAAGACGTGATGTCCTAGCTGGCCCCATAAATAAATCCTCAGAACTCCTTTCAGTAAAGTCACCTGCCTCTGGATGATGGAAAGCATGTAAAGATCAATGTATAATTGAGCATTACTCCACTGCCTTTGTTAATTCAGTATAAAGTGAGTCCTAGTTCAGAAGCAAAGTTGTGCGGGATACTGTGCATAAGGTCTTCCGTAAATCCAAGATTATTAGGAACCCAGTCATCAGCCAAGCCATTGTCCATTAACCACAATATGTGTAAAACCTTACAGACGGCCATTTTCCTCTCCAGACTTAATAAAGAGCCAACTAGTGCTGCTCAGAACTCCTCCTACCAGGGGGACTTGCCTATATCACCCCTTCAGGCCAGGCTGAACAGGACGATAGTTGCACAGCACTCCACTTACTTCTAGATGGTGCCAGCCCGGACGGAGTTCAGAGTACCAACTCAAGCTTAGATCTCTTCCTGCGCGTTAAAGTCATCATAGAGAACCCTCATGAGGCCAAACATGTTTGCTCAGTCATACAAATGGGTTCTAGGAGCTTGTCAGGATGAAATGGGACAAGTATTTGAAACACTCCAGAGTCTGACATAGAATAAATACCCTAAAATCCAAGTCATTATTGTTGCCAAAGTACATTCTTAGGTAAGAGCCGATTTGTTTGGGCAAGGGAATGAGATAAAATACAGGTTTTCCTTGAGTCTACATACTTAATAATAAGAGTATTCAATAAATACATTAATTGGGTACATACTTAGCATCCTATTGCCCTTAAACTTATGCATTTTAAACACAGTTAATGGATACACACACACACACACACACACACACACACACACACATTCTTTAATGAATTACCCAGGGAAATTAATACAAGTCTGTGATATCAAATAGAATAAGAATATTCTAAGCATTTCTGTATACACATACTTTCTCCATAGATTTTTTTCTATAAAAACTTCACTAGTCTAGTCTAACAGGTTACCAGGGTTCTGTTTCTTCTCACAAGTCACTACCCTTTAACCAAGTGAATCCACTTAGCAGACATAAACTAGGGCATTGAGAAAGGAAGCCGTCAACAGAGGTCACACAGCGCCATCTTGAAGAGTCAGATTAGAAGTCTCATCTGTAAAGTCTCCACTCTATCAGGACAACTGAATCTCTAGCTCCTCGCCACCAGATCATCTTTACACAAACACTGATTTAATTGACCAGAGGAAAAAAATGAGGACAGGAGACATCTGGAGAAACTCAGAAACCCAAAGGTGAGAGACTTGTTATACTTCCTCCTACATAGTATTTTCTAGACTGAAGTTTTGGAGTGTCCCTTATAGCAAAAGTGTTATTAATCACAATTTTCCCTTCAATGATCCAGTTTTAAAATAACTGAATATTTAATTAGTTCTCCAGAGGAACCTAAAATATGCAGTTTCTGAAGTGAAAAAATGTTGCAGTTTTTCCTGTGCCTCCACCTTCATTGAATTCAAATAAAATTGTCATAAAATGTTCACGGTTATCCGATCTAAAGGACATTTCAAGGTAAAGTTGAATGTTAATTACATCTGGAGGACCATGGGCTAAGGCTTCTGGAGAGCTGCCACTTGTTTTGCATAACTAAGCTGTCCCTCGTAATCTGTAATTTTGTGAAAATACACCACAGTGTATCTGTAAATGATAGTTCACAGTAAAATTGAAATGCTCCATGGTGGATATTTTTAATGCGTACTTCCTTAGTTTTACATGATCAATTAAAAATCCTACAGAAGCAAAACAATAGTATCCACCTGGCTGCAACGGAACAATTTGACTAACAATTCATGAAGCCAATGTCTTGGAGCAGATAGTGGGGAGCTCCAGTCTGATTGTTTATTAAGCCTGAATAACAAGAACTGGGGTGTTACAGGACCATCTTGAGAACATGTCACATGTTACAGAGAACTTCAGTCAAGTGTAGATTCTGCGTATTGCAAAGTAACCCCTACCTCAATAGCTCCTAATGATAATAGGAATAGTAGTATGAGGAGAAAAGTGGGGAGAAGGTGGCATTAAGAGGTGAAATAAAGGGACTAGTTGTCATTTCACACACCTAAATCTAAACAGGAGTAGGGAGGGAGCCAGAGATGACAGCCAGGTCAGGAGCAGCAACAGATGCATCATAGGTGAGGTTATATTGGGACCTTCAGGATCTAGTGGGTCAGATAAGTGTTCAGGTGCCCACAGTAACTTAAATACGAGGTTACCCATGTACGTAAATAACAAACAAAATATCTTCCTAAAAATTAACATTTTCATATAAATATTTGACTATGCAGTTTCTAATTTGAACTATCGGGCTTCTTATTTTAAAAGATAAAATGATGAAAATCTTTCACTGTACAGCAAACATCCCAAATGTACTCATCCTCAAAATGTATTCACCCCAAACCAAACCAACAGGAAAGTTTTGTTTCAAATTTCTTGCGTGGGGTGTGGTGGGGGGGAAGCTAATTTGGCCTGATTGTTTGTTGTCTGGAATCTCCTGACTGATGGGACTGGGAGGGGGCCAGTGGGGGCAGCAGTCTGTGACGTCCGCGCAGAGGGGGAGCTTCCAGCAGCCAAGCAGGTCGCCGAGGAAATTCATTTCCAGGCACAGGTGAAAGCAGCATAAGCAAAAGAGAGAGGATTACCTACGTGTTGTGGGTTCCGCACCCGGAGTCAGTCATTTTTACTAACCAATGTCACCCCAATAAATTTAACAATAAAAATTATATTTAAAAAAAAAAAGAGAGAGAGGATCTCCAAAACAGGGACTCCAAGTCATTAGTGCAAGAATAACAAAAAACAGGTGTGTCAAGTTCAGAGGCTGTAAGTGAGAGTTTTCTTTTTTAAAGGGAAAAGAGTCAGGAATGACGGTGAGGGACAGATGGTAAGGCAGAGTCTGCAACTAGCCGAGTGAATTCTTCACAATGGAGGTGAGGTGCTGGGTGCTGCTACATAAATGGGGGAAAGGAGCAAACCCGAACTGGATGATACAAAAGCTCATTAAATAAATTGCCTGTTAGCGTTCACTGAGTGGCATTCGTGAGAGTTAATATGCTGCAAAAACACCTAGTCCTTTTCTTTACTACCAGGATGCCACTTAGGAATTCAAGGTCAGGTTTATATCTGCACCTTCCTTCCCTAAAGCAGATGGAAGGGCAAGATCTTCAGCATCATCTGAAGCGCAGCACGGTCAGAAGTCCTGCTGTCATGCTCAAGGCAGCCCTTGAGGGGAGGCCAGCTGAGCGGGCGTTCGTCGTGCACAAAGCAGAGGGCGAACAAGGGCCCCTGGAAGGAGCAGTAAGAGCACAAAGTCAGGCCACGGGCAACACTGCGAGCTGCCGGGAAGCAGTGGCCGCACCTAGGCGCGAGTGAGTCATTGTGAGTGCGAGGCGTGTGCGCCACCAGAGAGAGAGGGAGGGAGGGAGGACAGCAGGTTCTACGAACAGTGAGCACAGCCAGGCAAGCTCAGGCAGAACCCCGGTGGGACTCCGGAGAGGCAAGCGTGAGACACACACCTTCCCATACACAGAGTTCCACTCTCCCAACTATATGACAGAAAGGGAATCAAGGGGAAAGGGCGTCTTTCAATCATTAGGTTTTAGAGCCACAAAGAAATGATCTCTATTTTAATGCCATTTTTTGTCTTTGGGGAGATTTTCCCAACATTTGAATAAAAAATAGTTAAGTATAATCAACTACTATTAGGAAATTACAATAGGATTTTCAGATTATGATTCTGTATTTCTAAAACTACTAACTGGGCAGATCAGTAATGAACAAAAGATGTTTCTACTTTTACATTCATTCGCTCCACCAGTATTTATTAAGCGCTCAGAATAAGCCGACACTATCAGACCTCCGGAGGTAGGTACAGTGGTGAGTCACACAGGTGTGGAGCTAGCACTCTGATAGAGATATCAGATATCAATCAGATAATCGCAGGATATCGTAAGTACGAATGAAGTAACTGCTCTCAAGTAAAACTGCTACATGCTGTGGAAGCAGGAAATGGAGCACCTGGTCTCCTCTACGGACTCAGGAAAGGTTTTCTCAAAGAAATGACATTTCATCTGAGAGCCAAAAGATGAGAGGAAAGTGTTTTTAGGACTGCCAGTTGAGGCATAATTTTAATTTTTTTTTAAAATGAAAGGTGACAGAAGTATCAAGGCCCTAATCCCAGTCAGAAGAGTGTCCCTGTCCCTTTGCACCCTCTCAAACTAAAATATTATCACTCTCCCTCCTTTCAGTTCTCCACTTGAAGGCGGGATTCTTCCAACATTTCTAAGATTCTGGATATCACTGCAAATGCCTGCACCTCAGCAGTGCTGGTGGGCTATTGTACAAAGGGAGAGATGGGAAAGGCATTTGATTCCTTTGTTACCTTCTCTCATAAAAGACAAGCAAGTATAATTGCTAAACAAAGCAAATCAAGAACGTAAACAGAAGAATGTCTTTGAGAAGACACTGCTGGTATTTTGTTTTCTCCTGTGGGGAAGTGAGTCACAGATCTCAGTATAATTACTTCACAGCAATAGAGAATGGACACTTTGGTTCCATCTGTTCTCTGTAAGAAGAAAACTATTTTTTTTTTTAGCAGAGAATGAAGGCCTTCATGTCTATAGCAAGGCTATTCTGAGACATTTCCCACAAAAATAAGTTATTGGTGAAGGCGGCTAGAATGAGAACTGGGAAGGAATATCTAAAGAACAAGAAATATATACGCAAAGGCCCTGAGGTAGACTATTGTGGTGCATATGAGGAGCTCGAGAAAAGCTATGGAGCTGGCGCAGAGGGACTAAGCGGGCAGGCGGTGGAGATAGGCTGAAGGGGTGCCAGATGCCCTGCGGGTTTTCAAGACCATGTTAATGATTTTGATGGTTTTCCTTAAAGCAGTAGAGAGCCACTGAAGACTATTTAGCAGAAAAGTAATAACAATAGGTATGTATTTTTAAGAGAACACATTTTTCATAACTTGGAGAAGAGATTAGAGAGGAGTAAAATTAGCTGTAGGGAAACTGTTAGAGGGCTATAGTAATAGCAGGAGGAAGATAATAATGGCTTAGATTTAGGATTATGGCAATAGAGATGGAAGGAAATAAACATGAAATTAATAGGTTTAATCATAAATTGGATTACACATGATAAAGGAGATGGTGGTGTCAAGAATGAGTTCTTCATTTTGAGCTTTTTCCTATAAATGAATGGATAGTGATAATAATCACTGAAAGAGGAGAAGCCTTATTACCATGAGGCTTGGTGGGCTGGGGGTCATGGGAGAACTGTGTTTAGCTTAGAAATGTTGAATCTAAGGTGCTTTGGAAATACCAGGTGTATATATTGTTTGGGAAGTTGCATATTGATCCCATAGGTGAGAGATACGGAATAAAAATGTTGAATTGTAATGCAGGTGGTGAAGACATAAGATTGAATGAGATGTCCTAGGAAGAGAATGGAAAGTAGTGCTGTGGGGGGGAAGACAGGCAAAGGAAACACAGCTAGTAAGAGGAAAATCAGAAGGGTGGGTTCACAGGGGACTAAAACATGTCTGCTGGATTAGTGACATATGGTTATTTTTTATGGTAAAAAGAGTCACTCTTACAAAATAACAGAAACTACTTCAAAGTGTGTTGATTAAGGAGTCAGGAGGTCAGTAAATAGAGTATTTGTAGATAAATCTTTCAGGAAGTTTCCTGTAAAGAGAAGATGAGTAATGAAGAAAAAAGTGAAACTGGGCTAGATCCATAGAAAAATCTAAATGGATGAGACAAGCATACTTCAATGCTGAACAGACAGATCCATTTAACAAGGGAAAGTTTGAAGATACAAAGGGGAGAATGGGTTACAGAAAACATAACTTTTCTGCATCAGCAGAAGATGTGATCCTGATCCCACATATAAGGACTGACCTCAACAAGGAGGAAGAAGAGAAAAATACTCTGAGAAAGAACCAATATTGCCTATGATGGTTTTTATTTTCTTTATAAAGTAAAGAATAAGGTTACCCCAGAGCATGACAAAAGAGATGAGATTCAAGAATGGAAGTCTGAGAAGAATACTGGTCTGACACAGACATTGCAAGGAATGAGTAAACAAGTTAGTCAGAATAGCACTGATAGATTTTTCCAAGTAATGTTGAAAGACCAATTGAAGTTGTCCAATCATGAAGTTGTCCATTCATGAATATCTGCCCCACTGTAAGATGTTCTCCAATTGCTATTCGACTACCTGGGAATAGAAATAGAGAAAATGGACATCTAGGGTTGAAGTTGTCTCTGGTGACTGTTACTAAGACAGATGTATGATGTACTTTGGAATCTTAGAGAAAGATACATTGAAATGATGGCTCATAGGATCTAAGTTAGATGGTGAAGAAAGTAAGGATAAAATAGGTTAATGAGCAGAGAGAAGCCAGAGCCGTCAATAAAGCCAATGCCCACATGAGTTTAAAGTATAGTCACTGCATAAGTAATTGAATAGAAATCTGGAAAGATAAGAGGCTTTAATCAAAGTGGATGTCAGATTTGTGATTCAAAAGTAGAGAACTGTTGGGTATCTTCAACATCAGAATGTGATTGTGAAGGGGGTAGAAGTGGAAGAGGGAGTGATTCAAGAAATGAAGTCTAGAAAATTGGGGTGAAGGTATGGAATGGGTCATATATGAGTATTTATTTATAGCAGTAGATATTGGGGTAAGAGGATCACTTTAGATCAATAGAGAACTCATTAATAAAATAAGGTCATAATCATGAGAAGGAGGAGGGGCTAGTAGAGCCTGAAGAGGTGTCTCAATGAATTATGATTTTAAACAAAACTGTGGCAGTTATACAGAAATAGCAGTGAAGATCAAGGAAGATACATACCTACTCTGTCTTTGATCTCAGAGGTACATGAGGTATAAAACATAAACAACTTCTTCCTCTCCCCAAAAGCCCCAATGTCAAGGCAACCCCCAAACCATAGCTTCTACTTCTCTAGGCTACCTTGTTTTGCTCTTCTATCACTTCTCTCTGTTAAAGCCTCTGAAATAACATAATCATGTCTTTAAAAATATAAATTCAATTTACTGTTTGAAATGTTACATTTTTTGTTTAACTAGCTCAACTCTAAGATAGTTAAAGCAGCTATTACAAATCTAGCAAGATAATCTCAGAAGCAAATTTGGATAACATTCCACTTTTTTAAAAAGTCTACATCTGAGTTTAACTTTGAAAGTAAGACCTTCAAGGGAAAATCATCAAAGACTCGTAGTCACAATCTATTCAGTTGGTATATTTGGATTTGATTCTTAATATGTCTGTAACAGTGTGCTTTCACACTTCTGCATCTCCACAGTTACAAGGTCTTAATCATGAATCATAATGAACTCTTCTTTGGTAAGTGGAATTAACATTCCCACATGAACTTGAGACACTAAATTATTAATAGCCTCCTAAGGCTTTTGGTTTTTACTGTGATGCCTGCAATACTTCCATAATAGTTTAAGATCATTAAAATAAGACATAGGCTCAAAATAAAAAAATAAGTTTTAAAGCTATTCTTCCCACTGTGGTTTCAATAGTCTTAAAGATTAAAAAAAAAAACTAACAATAAAAAGCTATCATGAGCTTCTCTTGAGGTAAATGTTGAGGCAATTAACTTAAGTAATATTTTTAAAATACTATTGCACCATACTGGAAAAGAATAAATTCTAAATATTTTCTTTTTATATGTGGCATTTACAGCTCATCAGTATGATTTCCTTGACAATCGATCTGTGTTGGCATTAAACCAATATTACTCAATGAAAAGTAAAAAATTGAAACAACTCTGAGGTTGTCCCTAAAAAACATAATTTTACTGGGTTTTGCCTATTTGATTTCATTAGGTTCTCATTAGGGGAAAATACTTCTGAGAAACTTTGATCACAGGGAAGACATCTCCATGCAAAATGCTGAACAATCTGTCATTAAAAAGGCAAGGGGATAGGAAGATGGAGGGGCTCAGGCATAATTATGTTCAAGGGTAAGAATGAAAATGAAAAGGGTTCAGGAAAGAAGGGATGTCCAGAAGAGATGTAGATCAGTTACAATTTTTAAAATGGACTTTAGGTTGTGAAAGGGTAAAAAGAAACAAAATATGTAGGATGAACAAGCACTGTATTTACAAAAGAAAAGTAATAGAAACATTCCTGCTTCAAAAGCAATAGCTTTGCCACTGCTAGAAGAGAAATGATGTGAGGAGAGAACATTCAGAGGGGTCGTAAAAAAAAAAAAGACAGAGGAAATAAGAATCCTAGGTCTACAGCGGGAGAAACTCATCAAGAGAAGAAAGGAATGCCAAAGGCTGTAAGTTATAACACAGAAGCAAGCATATCAGATAAAATGAAAAGGTAGAACCTAAGGAGTCTAAGTGGGCAAGAGGATGGGGATCACAGAAAATCTAGGAGCTGTAAGTGTCACACCAGCATGGAGAAAGCAAAACTTCTCGTAAGGAGACTTCAGCAGCACATACATGTAGATTAATGGTGAGAGGAATACGAAGCTCAGGACACACTTTTTAAACTAGTTTTTTTAAAAAAATTATAACACCAACTATGAAAAGATAAAATGTGAGGCTATACACATCAGGGTTTACCTTAGCGGTTGTGTTAGTTTGCTAGGGCTGTCCTAATAAAGGACCACAATCCCAGGGGCTTAAACAATGGAAACTTAACTGTTTCACAGTTGTGGAGGCTAGGAGTCTGAGATCCAGGTATTGGCCGGGTTGGCGCCTTCTGAGGGCTGTAAGGGAGGGGTCTGTGCCAGGTCTCTCTTCTTGGCTTGCAGATGGACATACTCTCTCTGTGTATCTTCACGTGGAGTTTGCCCTTTGTGTCTGTGTTCACATTTCCCCTTTTTATAAGGACACCAGTCATATTGGATGAGGGCACCGTCCTACTCCAGGATGACCAAATCCTAATTTAACCAATTTCATCTACAATGACCCTGTTACCAAATAAAGTCATCCTGAGGTACTGGAGGTTAGGACTTCAACATAGAAATTTCAGGGGGACACAATTCAACCCACGATAGCGGTCAACAGAGTTGCCCGCAGAATGCTAAGTAACAGCGAGATTTCTATGTCATCCCACTATCTCTTGCCCCTTGAAATTTAAATGTAATCATTTTTAGTGTAGTGGATCATATATTAATTAATTACCCTCATTTATGCCCAGAGGATATTCAACCCTTCCCCAATACATAAGTGGTTTCCCTGGGGACTTTAAGGCCAACTCTGGTTTCTGGCTCCGGCTCACTCATTCCCCACCCTGCACTGCAATGACCTAGAAGTACAATATACTACTTACTTTCTTGATGTCCACCAAAATAATATAAAATAAGGAAGAGCCTCATTCATTAAGTATTTGTACAGACAATGGATGTTACTAAAGAACTGAAGGTCATTGGAGGAGACAGAGGCGGCCATGTAAAAAGAACACAGTGAGCAATGTAAAAGCACATATTAACCCTCCTGCTTTGAAGAGTTCTTCAGATCAGGTGGCCACGCAGCTTCCACGCCCTGGTTGCTGCCTCCTAATGCCTGGCAACTCTTCCAGAAGATCTTCAAACTGCTGAATGAACTCGGTATTGTCTACAGTCCTGTGTAAGCTGCAGTGAGTTTCCTGAAGAAGAGAGTCCCTGCTTCCCACTAGGTCATATTTGTCACCGTGGCTCCAGAGCAGGGCCATTGGTATGCCTGTGTCACAATGGCCCTCTTGTGGTTATGGCTCTCTCAGCCTCCCTTTGGAGCCCCTCTCTCTGTAAGACTTTCTGTCCCTTTTATTCCTGCCCGTCCCCTTGATTCCTTCCCTTCCTTTTGAGAAGGCACAGGGCAAAATGCCGCTACCTCACTTCATGCCCATAAGCTTCCTACAGCCTAATCTATGCGTTCAGACTTGTCTGAATCCCAAAATATATTCAAATAGGGGATTCTATTTCATTTATTTATTAAACTTTCTGAAATGGGAGTTTCAGCAATGAAAAACAAGAAAATTCCTGTCAGGACTGAAAGAAATTGAAAATGTAAGAGGAATAAACTAAAGGAGAGAGTCTCTGTCCTTTCACTGTGTCAGAAAACAGGGGAATTTATTAAAATATGACATATAGAAAACTCTCAACAGAAAGCACAAAGCCAAAGATTTTAAAGAGCAAAGTAAATATTTCCAAATGCTAAGATATTCATCAAGTATAAGCTAGAAAAAACAAAGGTAAACTACTGAAGTAAAATATCAGAAGACAACATCCAAGAGATAATCCTGTAAACAGATTCAAGACTGAGAAGTAAAAATATCAACCAAGATTAAAGACATTTTCTATGTACATTTTTAAGTATAAAAAACAAGAATAAAGGGTGGTAGTAGACTCAGGAACTAAAAATAAATTGAAGTTTAGCAAGAAGAGAAGGAAAAAAAATGATCTTTAAAAAGAGTGCTGCATAGAATTGATTCCAGAACAAGGTATATAAAGAACTAATGCAAAGGGAGCTGTGGTGGATCCCATGATGCACCGGATCCCATGATGCACCAGATCCCTGCATCACTAGCAAGCAGTAAAACACCTCAACCACCGGCAGTGCTGTGGGCCTTCGGTTAACTGCTCCTTCAGGGACTGCTTTAGCCAGAAGGAGAGCCTTACCGAAGGTCACACTGCTTCCTAGGACAGCCCATGTCCAGTGATGGCTCAGTGAGGTGGTAAACAGGTCCAGCCACCTTGACACAGCTCAGGACAACCCTGAAAGGCCATTCTAGTTCCAGGGTTTTGTATGGGCTTGAATGAAGCTGTCATTAAGTCAGCATCACAGTTTGCTTCTCCATCTATCCTATTCTCCTTCCTCTTCTCCCTTTCTTGTGGGTTGATACTAAAAGCATTCCTTAATTAATATCTGACCAACTAAACTCCCTCTCGGAGTCTGTTCTCCTGGGAATACAACTTGCGAAGGAAGGTGATTCATTTCTATGCATAAGTTTACATGAGACCTTAAAAATGGGTGATGTCTTCGTCCATTCAGGCTGCTGTAACAAAGTATCATAAACTGGGGAGACTATAAACAACAGGGATTTGTTTTTCGTAGTTTTAGAAGCTGGACTACTATGGATTTGGTGTTTGATGAGAACCAGCTTCCGTATAAATGGCGTCTTCCCCCTATAACCTCACATGGTGGGAGACACACGGGAGTTCTCTCGGGAGTCTTTTATAAGGGCCTTCATCCACGGGCAAAGCCTCTGCCCTCGTGACCTCATTACCTGCCTAGTAACTTAAGAGAAATGAAGAAGCAAGAGAGGGAAGAGTTTGTGTTACATGCCAGGAGGATATATAAACCCAGGAGCTGTGAGCAGCCGTGTTGCATCATGAGGAGCAAAGGTGAGAGTTGAAAGGAAATTCCTGGTGAAATTTAGATCCTCAGTTTTAGTTTGTGCTTAAGTCCTACCAAGAGAAAGGATCTCCTACGCTGGCCTGGGAGAAATAGGTTTCATAGAAGAGCTTTGGTTTGAAGACACTTTTAAAGAGAGGTAAATAACCTATAAATAGAAAATAGTTTTAGACTAAAGAGGCAATTTCTGGGGCCAACTTTCCCTTCCATGGTTGATTCTGTCATTTAAAAAGTGTGTTGGATCAATCAATGGCAAGTTAAAGTCAGACCTTAAAAGCATGCTGTAGTTATACACACACACACACACACACACACACACACACACACATAAACATGGAAACAAGTCAATGATATAATAAATGTTTTCAAAACTGCAGGTTAATGACCTCAATAACATAAAATACTGCATCTGCATATGTGGATTTAGTACCCACATATAATTGGGTAATAGGGTTTTGAGGGATATTTTGTATACTTTTATAGTGGTCGAAATTTTTGTGACATCATACATAGCTCATATAATGTTTAACATTAACTAAAAATGAAGTCAAAGAAGAACACAAAAAAAGAAATAGTCTTGGGGTGAAGACTTTCCTGTGTAATAGAAATATGAATGCCTATAAGTGTGAAGAGAAGAATCCATCAAAATGATAAGACATAAAGAAATAGAAGAAAATTACATTTTCAAAAACATAAAAATTAAATCAAATTATTGAGAAATTGAAACTGTTGGGAGACAATTCTTCATAAATCTCTTGCATTCCTGCATGGCCTGAGCCTTCTAGAGTGAAGGACGAATCTGAGCAAGGAACAGCCTGGAAGGTATAGTTAATGTAATCATTTGGAGAGGTTTAGATGCATCTCGCTAGAGACACGTGCTTTTCCATTCAGAGACATTTTACGATAAAGAATCTCTCTCTACCCCAGAGGGGAGAATGAGAAAATGTCCCAGCAAGTCCATTTAGTTCAGTGTCTTCTAATTTGGAGATTCCCTTCCTGTGATACACTCTCATGGCATGCACAAATAGCATCTGACCCTTACCACGTCACCATGTGGGGACTGACATGTGGGAACCAATACATAACACTGCCCTGGCTGCTGTTTTTGCCAAAACAAATGCTCTTTTTCTCTGAGTCAGCGGGCTTGTACCCTACTGTCAGTATATGTATGTAAAGCTGGGACAGGCTAACTTGTTGTCTTTCAAGAAGAGTAAAAGCTTAGACCCTTCACAGTTTTGGACTTAGCAGAGACTAATTATAAATTACATTGTTTTATTTAGTGTTGAGAAAAATATATAAATATTCTAAAGCAAATAATGCTGTGATAATCAAATGTTAACTCCTTAAATTCAAACTCCTGTGCAGATATAAGGAGACAGGCTTAGAAAATCATAGTTATACGCTTAAACTCAAATATGATGGACATTGGTAGCATCACATCCTTCAGATGGGATATAATACATTCCTTACCGAGTTCCTGTTCAATGTATATTAATAACAGTCAAATTTGATGTTTGCATTCAGAAATGGAGATTGCATATGCATGCATCTATAGTCATATTTATGACCATTGTGTCGTTCTTCAGCCTTCCTGTCTTCTTTCACAGATGTGGTTCTTTTCATTTTGTCCCCACCCTTCCTACCCAGTGCTTGCTTATGGTGTTGTGATTGTTGCTTCAATATGTTTGGCTCCTTCCCTAACCCTGAGTTTTAAGAGGCTCCATATGATTTACTTTTTTATGAGGTGTGGATTATTTAGCCCCTGACATTGATCAGTTTTGTCCTGTTTCTCGGAAGGGCAAGGAGCAGCCCTTGACTGATAGAAGCAGCTGTCTGCCCTGCTGGGATCATGCAGTGACCACTTTCACTCTTCTACAGTGACCTCATCCCAAAGACTATCTGGGCCTTCCTCATTTCTCTTAAATAGCCCAAAAGATAGGGACACACGTTCAGAACTTGAATTGAAACTCATAATAACTCCCCTGACAGGGCTCTTGAAAATATTCCACATGCTCAGGCAGTGAAAGCAAACAGTTGGGGTTCTCTTTACCTTCTTCACACTTGGTCAAGCTGCTCCCTCTCAATTGCTAGTTCCTTCAAGTTGCAATCTTATTGTTCATTATCAGAACAAACATTTTTTGATTGCCTTCTTCAAAAGGGCCACATCAAAATCTGCTGGAGAAATGTTTCCCGGCAAATGGACTATTGTTGCTTAAAGGCACATTTATCGGAGAGCTCTCAAGAACTCCCAGTAAGTTTCTGCATTTACATAAGATTCATTTGCATCACAACTGCAGCACTTTTAATGCCTTTACTTTTTTCCTTTTTAGTATTAGTTCTTAACCTTTTCTTTTCACTGCATTCTATAAAACCTCAGCACTCGCTCTTTGTCAGCAATAATGCTTGGGTAAAGTCTTCAGTCGACAATATTGCATTGTTTGTAGACCTGGGATGGGTGCCCTTGTCTAGCTAGGATGTCTTCCATTACTGAGTCTCATCCCACCCCCACAAAATATTATATATATATATATATATATATATATATATATATATAAAGATTTTGCTCCCTCGTTCCATTATTTAGCTTAACCTTCTGCTGCCTGGGAGGGAGGAGCCAGGAGGAGGGGTACAGAGTGGAGTTGAATCACTAAATGCAGCTAAGAGACCTGGCTTAGAAGTATAGCCTGAACAATGTGACTTTGAACTGCCCAGGTCTGCTTACATACACATTTTTTTTTCAGTCAATACTATAAATGTGTTTTCTCTTCCATATGATTTTCTTAAGAACATTTTCTTTTCTCTAGTTTACTTTATTGCAAGAATATACTACATAACACAAGCAACATACAAAATATATGATAATAGACTGTTTATGTCAACGGTAAGTCTTTTGGTGCACAGTAGATTATTAGAAAAGTTTTTGGGGAGTCAAAATGATACACGATTCTCACCTGCATGCAGAGACGGTGCCCTGAACCACCCACATCATACAATGGCCAACTGTACAAGTGTTTGAAAGAGATGCTACCTGTATCAGGATAATCCAGTGAACTTTCTTTGAAATATCTATTCAAATTAGTCTGAGACCT
Organism: Lyroderma lyra; assembly: GCA_004026885.1. Lineage (NCBI taxonomy): Eukaryota > Metazoa > Chordata > Mammalia > Chiroptera > Megadermatidae > Lyroderma > Lyroderma lyra. Next base: position 172,210 of record PVJL010001126.1, on the reverse strand, counting down.
GTTTTTTTCTGTGGTACATCTTGAATTGCTCAATCACGATAATTCCTTTTTATCTGATGTACCACAGAGAGAAGTAGAGGGAAACAGGCATCTTAGGGGTGATATTCCAGGGATGGCATTAACAAAGTATTGGAAAACGGAATTGAGATGTCACTGCACCAGATCCTGGCTGAGAGTCAAATAGAACCTTTAACTTCATCTGGACTTGGCTTAGGGACCAGCAAAAGGCAGAAAATGGTGAAGGGTGATGCTGAAATTGAAAGTCCGTTTTTGAGCCCTGGGTTGGGATAAGGTTGGGTTGCATCTTGAGGTGGGAAGAACGTGGCAAATAATACAGGTGCAGGGATACGGGGAACTGTATCCGTATAGCGACAAGAGGTTGGTATGCAGGAATCTGTATTGCTTACTATTCCTCTAACTTGATTCTTTCTCTCGAGCTTTTCTTCTTGTGTTTTTTCCTTCAAGAAAAGCATATAGGATGCTCAGGACATTGGGCCAGCAAGATACAAATTACATAAGACAGCGTTCATGCATTAGTAACTACCCTATTACAGAAGATTATAGTGTAGGCCTGTCTTTCCTCATCTATGTATAAATAATCATTCCTGTTCCCATAAACTATGTTTTCTGACATTTTGTTTCTAAAGAAGTTTGGGAAATGCCTATAATATAGCACTTTTGGGTAATCACTATCTCTATTAGCACAGGAAAGGTACTGACATTACCCTGCAATACAGAAACTCATTATTTCATCAATTTATTTGACTTATTTTGTTTCTCCTAAGAAATTGTAATATCCTAAATGAGAGCTATTCTTTGAATGAAGTTATAATGAGTGATTTAAAGTATTTGTAGAGTAAGACCACATCTGGACTTCCTCGGGGACAGTTCCTGTTGACTGCTTTTTATTCTGTGAGCTAAAGTTGCCTCGTGGGTAGGACTTGTCACACTCAGAGAGCTCTGAGTCAGATCAAATAAAAACAAGCCCTGAGAATGGAGCTCTTCGATGAGCTGCCAGACAAGCCAAGGAGTGGCAATTCTCTGGGGATTCAGCTTTCGGGGAGCTCCAAAATTGTTCTGCCCATTCCAGTGTTGCTGGGTTGCTGGTTTTCACAGCTGCCATAGAAGTCAAGTGAAGCTGTTGACTTTCAAGGCAGCAGACCTTGGAGAGAAGGCTGAGATTAGGGCAAGTCACATGCCTTGCTATTTTTTTGAGATTCTGCCATTTTTCTTGAATAAACACTCCTTGGGTTGTTAAAAGCTTTTGGTTAATTTCAGGAGTTCTGAAAATGTTGATGGCAGTTTTCACCAGTGTGCTCAGTGCTTTTAAGGACGAGAAGATTTTTAAAATTCCTTACTCCACCATCCCCTCCAGGCATTTTTTTTTCTTTATGCCATTGTGCCTTTATTCTTATTATTCCTCATGCAAGCAAGGTCCTTGTCCTCTGTTTATCTGGTATTCAGACATTAAATGTCTCATCCTCAGTGCAGCCTGCACGGACTGCCTTTTCTTCTTCCCCACCCAGGCAGAATTAATTATACCCCAAATGACTTGTTCATACATTTTTATAGCAGTAATCACATAGCGTTATGCTTAGCTGTGTTAGAACTCCACATTTGGTTATGAATGGTGTTTATTACATACCCCAGGGAGCACTGTTCATAGTAATCTTGAATGTGCCTATTGAAGTTACATAATGAATAGCCTGCGTGGCCATACCTGGGTGCCTTGTGTCTATCTCCACAAGTTAACATGAAATATTTAAGATACAAATACAGACTAACTCAAATTTGTTTGCCCAAGATTAAACCCAGAACTTCTCCAACATACATACTCAATAATCTTAAAAAATGAATGCATGGAATATATTCCCCCTTTCCTTGTTATAGATCATAGACAGGCTCTTCCTCAGATAAAAATTTATAGGACATAAACAAGAAACCAAAATAACTGAACTAAATAGAGACCCACAACTGCCATGGGTTAAGAATAAAATTCCTATTATTTCCACAGCAAGGGAGGATAATTAGCAAATTCATGAATTAACCTCCTGTTTATCATGGGGTTTCTACTTAATTCATGCTTTAGGCCTTGATTATACATGCTTCCATATGTCTTATTAAGAAATCCTTAGGTTGCAAGAAACAGAAGCTGCCTAGAGATAGCTAAAGTAAAGAAGAATTGTAATAAAAAATCAGAGGTATTTCATGGAATCCAAGTGCAAAATTTGAGCAGGGCCTCTCAAGAAACTGAAAAGCAAAACTAGAAAGTCCATAGCCAAGGTCACTACTATGTATCTCTCTAAGTCCACTCTCTCAGATACTAGTTTCTTCTCTCTGCACATCTGCACATCTGCTTTATGATTTTCTTTCTCCCAAAAGTCCTACTTTCTCTAGGTCAGCCTGCACTAGCTCACCACAACCCAGGCCTCAAATGTGCTCTCTGTTAAGACAACTTATCAAAATGAATGATAGTTTCTGAGTCCCTGTTTGGAATTCCCAAAAGAGTGCATCTGTTGGACAAACTTGGATCAAGTGTGATCAGCTGGGGCATGGCCATGCTCAGGGGGCAGGGTTACATGGCTCACCTGCTACAAACTTAACCAGTATCTCACTTGCTAAAAGGAAATGGCCGGTAGGTAATAGGGAGTTAACTAGATTGGCATCTGTATTAGTCTGTTAGGGATGCCATAACAGAATACTACAGGCTGGATGGCTTAATCCACAAAAATTGATTTTCTTACAGTTCTAGAGGCTAGAAGTCCAAGATCAAGGTGCAAGCAGGATGGTTTCAGCTGAGACCTCTCTGTGGCTTGCAGACAACCACCTCCTTGCTAGTTCTCACAAGGCCTTTCCTCTGAGGCCCTGGGAGAGAAATCTCTGTTGCCTTTTCCTCTTCTTATAAGGACACCAGTAATATTGGATTAGAGCCCCACCTTTATGACCTCAGTAAACCTTAACTATTTCTTTAAAGGCCCTATCTCCAACTACAGAGATTAAGGCTTCAACATATGAATTTTAGAAGGACACCATTCAGTTTCTAACATCATCCCCAAAAGTATCTACTATGCTATATAAAATATCTGTGTTACTTTTTGAGTATAATGCACACTGTTTTACTTACTAATGGTCATTAATGGTCTAGAGTTCGTAAAAGCTTTAACAGAATTATTAATGAATTAGTATTTCTTCTTCATGACCAATATCCTCACATGTGTATCTGTATGTGTAGAATATATGATCATGTATATTCAATTCTAAATTATCCGTACACTTAAAAATGTAGAGTGGATATTCAGATTACCTGGAAATAAAAAACTGTTATTGCAACTTCTCTATTTGAGTAAGTAAGTATCCTAAGGAAGAAACAGTACAATTCAGACGACCCAGGAAATAACTTTGCCATGCCCTTCCGTATAGACACACACTCTTTTAATTGAGTAGGAAGAGACAGTCTATTGGAGTCATGCAGATATCTCTATTTTATTGAGCAAAGGAGAGGATTACACATAAAGCAAAAAGCATGAAATTGGCCTTAAGGTAGCAGAAGTAAGCAGACCCAGCAGAAAACTAAGGAGACTCTTTATAGTCTGCAGAGGTCAATTTAAATACACCGAATTCATCATACCATCAGGTACTGTGGCAGGCAGACTGCAAGAGGATCTCCAATGATCCCCACTTCAGGTATTCACACCCTGGTGCAATGTCTTCCCCTGAGTGTAACTGGGGATTGCTTTTATCCAGTAAAATACAACATGCTCCTATCATTGGGTGGCATAAAACTGAGACTTCTGCCTTGTTAGTTGAATTTCTCTACTGCCATGTTTGCTTCCATGTGTTAATGAAGGAAGCAGCCACATGAGAGAGACCCATGTGGCAAGGAATTGAGGGCAGTCCCAGCCAACAACCCCTGGGAACTCAGGCTCCCAGTCCAACAACCCACAAGAAATTGAATTCTTCCAGCAACCATGTGAGCTTGGAAGGAAATCCCAGTGGAGTCTTCAGAAGAGGCCCCAGCCCTGGCCTACTTCACTGCAGCCTGGCAGAGACCCTGCCCCCAAGGCTCTCCTGAAATGTGCCCAGATTCCTAGCCCTCAGGAACCATGAGATACTAAGTCTTTTAAGCCACTAAGTTTTGTGTTACTTTTGCAGCAGCAGATAGCTAATACTTAGATGGTGCTTTACACCAAGTGATTGCTCACATGATGAATACATAAATAAATATTCGTCCTCTCTCATCAGTTATATTAATATCTTAGAGTGATTTTTGTCTAAAAACCATTCTTTAGAGCATTGTCTATTATAACACGCACACAGAATCAACCCCAACTTGACGTGTATCTCCTTATGTAATCATCATTCTCTAGCTTGGATGCAGTTTCTTCAACCCATACTAACCATTCTTTATGAAGTACCTACGTGTGGTATGCACAAATGTGTACTAAGCATCTTACCTATATTATCTCATTCAATCTTCACAAAAACCCTGAAAGGTATTATTGCCTTCACCTCACAAGTCAGGGCACTGTGTTCTGAGAGATTGAACCCTTTTTCCAGGGCCTTTGCTAAATGCTCTAAATTCTCCAAAGAAAACAGAACCAAAATCATCACTGTTTATGCTCATATCTCTTCTTAAGATAAATACTATTTTTATGCAAATAATGCACAAAGACCTCTGAGATGTTATTCCTTTTCTTTCTTCATTTCTTTCACCTAGAATATTCTCACGTACCAGTGACCATCAATCTATCTTTTTCTGTGTGTGTATACTGCAATCAGACTGTGCTTATGCTGAAGGACAGCTACATCTAGTTCATGTCGTATGTTAGGGGACATCTTCATATACAGCTATATCTGAAAAAAATTAGATGGTGACTTTGATAGCTCAGAGTTAGGCCATATGCTATCATTACAATATGCAAAGAAGCCTCCAAAACATTTTTCCTGTTTAAGTTATGGCAGAAACAGAGCTGAGATTTATGCCCACAAATATCAAGTTCAAAATTATGGTTCATATGACAGTCATAATTTACCCTGAAGCACACAGGTAGTATTTTTAGTTGTTAGGTTATAGTAGGAATGTTGCAGCCTTAAATATATGTATGATATGTTCACATGACAGCTAATACAAGACTGGTAAATTTAGATTTCCTTTACTCTAAGGGTGTTTATATTTATATGTAAGCTGTGCTTGAGTGTGATTTTGCTCTTAAAGAAATGTGCATTTCAAATTGAAGGGGGGTAATAATTACTTACAAATTTAAATTAAAGCACATAGAGCTTAAAATAGGCAGTGTTTGGGCTCAGCACTCAGGGACAAGTAATCAGAGTAAGATACCCTCAGAACATATTCAAATATATTTAAGTTAAGGAGACTCAAAGGAAGGAAAGCTGTCTTGTTTATAAGGTAGGAGAGAAGCCTCAAGGTTAAAATAAACCACACAGCCTTACATTTTGTGTCTTAAGGACCCAGGTACATGCATACAAGTAATTCATACATTTAGAGTCATTCTATAAAAACATAGTGTAAAGTGGATTTATGAGCATTTAATCCTGAAAACTAACATTACTCATGTACCTGGGCCTGAAAACAAATTCCAAAGAAGAAAGGAGAAACAAGATACGAGACTATCTATCTATCTAACAATTTAACTATCTATCTATCTATCTATCTATCCCACTTCTGTTTGTATTTCTCAGATATCAATGGCTATTTTGGGAACACTGAGTGGTTTGACTTCAGAAGATAATTAAATTACGAGTCAGTCTCAGGCAACGAGGTAGAATATGCCTGATAAATAGCATTCTGGGGCCTTTTACTCTTGTAGAAACAGGTTTATGAAACAATGTTTAGATATTCAAATTCTTCTCTGTCCATAAATACTACATATTTATATATGCAAAGATATCAAGCTATGATCCCCCTACACACATCATAGTCTTCTTTCTTCACTCAAAATTTGAAGTGTGTGAAAACATTGCACCCTGGATGGCAACCACAGGTATGAGATGGCTCAGGAGTGATAGAAGGATTCAGAATAATTCAAATGGATAGGAAGTATGGTGAGGGTTATTTAAAACTTATTTAAAGCAGGAGTGGGCCCCAGCTGGTTACTGATGGGAAAGATAAGTGACCCCACACCAAGGATGTGTGGCTCTCTCTTCCCAGTAGCATTTCACCTGTCACCAACAATCATTATTGACAAAACAAGGCAATCTGTACAGGTAGGCAAATAGGGATTCAAACAAGAATTGTACTCACTTGAAGAAAACCAATACTGTGAGAGGACCACCAATCTCAATAAGTAGAAAAACTAGTTAAACTATTAAAAATAAGATGATACAACAATCAGAAGAATTGCTAATACTTTGGAAAGACCAATACAAATAAGCAAACTTTTAACAAGAAAACAAAAGACACAAAATAGATAGCATTAGGTATTAGAATGCAGAATGCCTCGGATATAGACAAGATTTGTTTTTTAATTCTAAGAGAAGATAAAGTATAATTTTGCTCCAGTAAATCTAAATATCTAGATCACATAAATGATTTCCAAGAGGAAAAACCTGACTCAAAATTAAGTAAAACCTTAACATAGTAAAAACATAAGAAAATGTAAAAGATGAAATAAAAAACACCCCTAAAAGTGCAACAATGTTTCTAAGGCAAGTCTACCAAATAAAGAACAGATCACTTCTGCACCACATAAGCCTAGAGTATAAAAAAACTGAAAACCTTGGCAGCTGATTTTGAGACCAAAGCTGAAAAAACATAATACAAATAAAAATGTAGGCCAATATCACATGTAAATGTCATAAATAAAAATTATTAATAAAATATTAGCATATAAAATCCATCCTTCTATGGATGCATAAGTGGGGTTCCTACAAACAAATGCAAGAATGATTCATGACACTAAAGGGGAATTTGAGAAAATAAATAATCATTAAACTGGGAGACAAAAGACCTGTGTTCTAGTCCTAGATCATGCACATTACTTAGTCTGTCTGAGCTGTGATCATGTTAATTTTTAAAATCCCTACTTAAAAAAATGATGAAAAATGGGAGTTTAGAGAATGGGGACACCTGTTTTATAATGCTTTCATCAAGGATCATAAAGTTAAATGTTTCCAGTATACAGGGCCACTTGTAACAATTGCTTGAAACACCAAAATATCCCAAGTAGAGGGAGAGTAAGAATCAAACATTGCTTATAGTACGCTGATACTCACAAGGTAGTATAGAAGGTAGGTGACTAGGGCAGACCTATAAATTAGTAAGAGCTACTCAAGCACATAATTCTCCAGAGTGAACCTACAAAAGTAGTTGACCGCTATGAGATGGTAATATGTAATATTTTCATATGACATTACAAAGCATTGTGGCCTCATGTGAAATATTATGCAACCAATAAAAAGAACATTTCTAAAGAATAAAAATATATCTTTAGAAAGAATGCCTCTAAAATAATGTTTTCAAGAAGGAGAATAGAAAATTGTGAATGTATCATGATATCAGTTTATTAAAAATAAACACATATATTTTATATATTCATAAGATACATGATACATACGTTTTGGGTTTTCAATGTTCACAGTCATCGGGATTCACTCTTTCCTTCAAATTAAAAATGTCTTCTTCGGTTTCTCTAAATGTTCCATCCTATCCTTGATCGCCCACTTTTGCATATAGCTCCCCTCTTTTGGTACAGCCTTCTTTAACAATGGATACCCTGAATCTCATCATTCCAGAGAGTATCACTTTTAAAGGCTGTGATGATTTTCACTAAAAGTTGAAACTTACAAAAGAGAATTATTATAACACATATAGGACATTACCCTAAAACTAACTAGAATAAAGGGAGATTTTTCTACTGTGTATTGTCTATTGTAAAGCTACAAAAATTAAAGCATTGGGGTACTACATTCAGAATAGATGAATGGAATAAATACTATATCCAAAAATTAAATCCAATTTAATATGAAATTCAATGTAATAATTTAGTATATGATTTTAAAATTACTCTAAGACAATAGGCAAAGAACAGATTCCTTATTATTTTTATTTTATTTATTTTTAAATTACAGATTACATTCAATATTACATTACTTTCAGCTATTCAGCATAGTGATTAGACATTTATATAACTTAGGAAGTGATTTCTCCTCTGTAAGTCTGGTACCCATCTGACACCACACTTAATTATGATATTAATGACCATATTCTCTATGCTATGCTTTACATCCCTGTAACTGTTTTTATACTTGGCCATTTGTATATCTTAATGCCTTCACCATTTTCACCCAATCCAACCCCTCTTCCATCTATCAACCATTAGTTTGTTCTCTGTATCTATGAGTTTGTTTCTGTTTTGTTTGTTCACTTGTTTTTTAAGATTCCACATGTAAATGAAATCATATGGTTTTTGTCTTCCTCTGTCTGACTTATTTCACTTAGCATAATATTCTCTAGGTCCACCCATGTTGCTGCAAATGGTAATATTTTGTTCTTTTTTTATGGCCAAATAATACTGCTTTGTATGTATGTACCACCTCTTCTTTATCCATTCATCTATCAATAGACACAGGTTACTTCCATATCTTGGCTATTGTAAATAATGCTACAGTGAACACAGGACTGCATACATCTTTTCAAATTAGTGTTTTGGATTTCTTCAGATAAATACCCAGAAGTGGAATTGCTGGATCACGTGATACTTCCATTTTTAATTTTTGGAGGTACCTCCCAACTGTTTTCCATAGTGGCTACACCAATTTTAAATCCTACCAGTCAGTGCACGAGGGTTCCTTCCCTTTTCTTCACATCCTCTCCAAAATTTATTGTTTGTTAAATTATTGATGGTGACAATTCTGAGATGTGTGGTGATATCTCATTATGGTTTTAATTTGCATTTCTCTGATGATTAGTGATATTGAATATCTTTTCATATATCTATTGGCCATTTGTATGTCCTCTTTGATGTCAATCCAAGTCCTCTGCCCAGTTTTTAATTGAATTGTCTTTTTGCTGTTAAGTTCTATGAGTTTCTTATGTTTTGTATGTTAACCCTTATCAGATGTATCATTGGTGATTATCTTCTCCCATTCAGTAGGTTGTCTTTCTATTTTGTTGATGGTTTCTTTTGCTCTGCAAAAACATTTTAGTTTGATATAATTTCATTTGTTTATTTTTTGTTTTATGTCCCTTAGCTGAGAAGACATAGCCAGAAAAATATAACTAAGAGCAATGTCAGAGAGTTTACTTCTTACATTTTCTTCAAGTATTTAATCCATTTTGAGTTTATTCTTGTGTATGGTATGAGAAAATGGTCTAGTGTCATTTTTTGCATGTATCTGCCCAGTGTTCCCAATACCATTTATTGAAGAGACTTCTTTTCCCCATTGTATGTACTTGCCTTCTTTGTCATAGATCAATTGACCACATAGGCATGGGTTTATTTCTGTGTTCTCTACTCTGTCCATTTGATCTATGCGTTTATTTTTATGTCAGTACCATGCTGTTTTGATTACTATAGTCTTGATATCGGGTAATATGATACCTCCAATTTGGTTCTTTTTTCTCAAGATTGCTTTGGTTATGTGGGGTTTTCATGATTCCATAAATTTTAAGATTATTTGTTCTAGTTCTATTTAAAAATACCATTGGTATTTTGATAGGAATTGTATTGAGTCTACGGATTTCTTTGTGTATTGTGGACATTTTGATGATGTTAATTCTTTTGTCCATGAGCACAGTATATGCTTCCACTTATTTGTATCTTTTTCCATTTTTTTATTCAATGTCTTATAATTTTTTGAGTACAGGTCTTTTCCCTCCTTGATTAAATTTATTCCTAAGTATTTTTTTTTTTTTGATGCAATGGTAAATGAGATTGTTTTCTTAAATTTTCTGGTAGTTCATTATTGGTGTATAAAAATTCAACCAATTTCTGAATATTAATTTTGTATCCTGCTACTTTACTGAGTTCATTTATCAGCTCTAATAATTTTTTTGGAAGAACAAACTTTTTAACAATTAGCGAGATAACTGGAAAACTATTATTAATTAAGTTATATCCCCCATCTATGTTGTATTCCAAAATAAATTTAAGATGGTTTGAAGATTTATACAGAGAAAATTAAAACATCCAACATTAAGCATTAATAAATGTGAACACTGATGAAATCTTGGAGTAGGAGAAGAAATTTCTAAAACATAAAAGAAAAACTAGAAACCTTACAAAGGAAACAGCAAGTACACTTACAAAAAGTAGTTCAATGGAAATAATTAGATCACAAAGAAAGGTATACTTAAAATGATGCTTGTGGCAATGTTATTTAAAAACTCTAAATATTTGAAGTTATTTAAACATTCATCATATAGATTTAGTTAAATAAATTATGAATCTATGTAACATTATAGTTAAAAATAACATTTATTTATATTTATTATATAAAAAGATGTTCACAAAATATTAATAAGTAGGGGAGGGGGAATTATTACAGAACAGTATATAATTTTTTTAAATGTTCTTACATATAAGAAAACTTGTATCACTTTTCCCATCACAAAGCTTCCTCCGACCTCCTAATCCCTACAGAACAGCCAAGTGCTTTGGCTGAACATTAAAAGCTCTTTACATCAAACACTCCTCTTCTCACTCAAGGGAATGAATCTGCTTCATTCACACAAATCTATTATCCTGTCCCAAAACGACAGTGTGCTGTCACATTTTTCACACAGAGCTCATGCCATTCTCTCTTCCATGTTCGTTTCTTAAGAAAATCCTCCTTATGGTTCATTCAAGTATTTGCTCCAATGTCACCTTTGCCCATCTCCACTCCTTCCCCATATACATACATTCTCACAGCACAATATCCTCTTTTATCCATCACAATTTTTGACAACTCTCCTTCCCACACTGTACTGAGTTTATGCTCATGATAGATGCTCCTATGAATGTTTGCTTAAATGCAACGCTTTTAAATTTTTAATTATTTTTAAAATGTCTCAAAATTAAAAATGAGAGAAATCTATCATCTTCTGGCATTTTATTGTTTTACAAATTAAAGAGGAATTAATAAAAATAAAAAATAGTAAACAGAAGTGCCTCATATTTCCACCCCCAAGACAATCTCTATTAAGAAGTCAGAAAGAATATATATATATTCTTTCACAATTTACTATACCTGTTTTTAATTTTTCTGCAAAGATGGCATCAGAACAGGAAAGCTTCCATTAGATTAACAAGATTCTGCTCCCAAATCTCTCATCAGAAAAATTTAGAACATGGATTTTTTTTTTCAGAATTCTGCTTCTTTCTCAGATTATGTCAGCCATTTGTTTTTAATTTTCTTTGACTCCACCCACAAATCCTTGATTTATCAGTGCTTTCATTATGAGGAGGCAAATAATTCACAATGACTCAGCTGATTTGTCTGGGCCTGTTTGCCTATCTGACTCAGGCCTCTCACCCTTCGGGCTTTCTCATTACTGGGCTTAAGTGGTCCTAATTATGTATTAGTAAGGAACACTCAGAAATTGCACAGTAACTAATTGAAAAAGTATCTTAAGATTTGCAAAAAGAGAATTTGGCTGGTGACCAAATCCAGGGTCTCCTGGAGCCCTGTTTCCCAGTCTTTGTCATAGAAATCTGTAGGTCTCAATTTCTTGATCAATGACTGATTGGACAGACAACATCAGGAATTTTCAATCTGTGCTCCAAATAGTGCCAGGACCTTGAGAACATGACTCAGAGGCTTTCATTAGGAGGGTAAAGAACAGAATTACTTAATAGATAATTAGTAGAAAGTCACAGTTAATCAAATATCTCATCTTGGAAATTACTGAAAATGATGAGAAAATTAAAAGCAGTATAATTATGTCTAGTATCTAGTATATAGAAGAAACCGAGTATCTTTTTGTTAAGGAGTGAAACTTAGGTACCATCAAGCCTAGTCTGTAAATTGGAATCATTAAAGTTTAAAATACATCCTTTTTGTGACTGTTGTTTCACTTATCTCTATTATCTGCTCCCCCAACCTCCTTAACCGCCCACCTCAACTCCTCCAATCTCTTTCAAAGTAAGCTTTCACACTAACTCAGCCTCATTGAGCAGTACTCCATTTCTAAGCTTAATACTAATAATAAAATAGAAAGAGTACTGGATTCTACTAGGCAGGTAATCTGGATCTCAGATCTGCTCCTATTTTTTTTCCTTGACCAAGTCACTTAATTCTCTGGAACTCTTCTTCACATGAAATCATCTACCGGTGAATTTTGAGCACTTACAGCACACCTGATACAAAACCAAATGTTGGGAATATTGCAATTAACACGTCCCAGCCCACTCTCCAATAGCTCACGTTGTGATAGTGAAAGGCAGAAAGACAACCTCAGATATGTAAAAGTCAGTGAGAGTGAAAGAAAAAAGACAGCCTTGAGAGAGTATGAGCACAGGATTGCCAAATCCCATTCAGACCCCCAATGCGTTCAGCTCCATGGAAAGGAAGTAGCTGGTCTTTTCATAACCCTAAATACTGCATGTCTTCTCCTTGAATCACTGAAAAATAGTGATAAACGTACACTACGTAATGTGGGTTGACCACTGTCTTCTCCAATACCCCTCCCAAACTGGTCTGAAACTGCAGCCAACAATCAGACAGCAGAGGCAGGTTTTCACCACCAGTCTGGCACATGGGAGGGGCTCAATAAATAGTTGTTGAATTAACTGATTAACGCCTAGTGACAGAACAAGCCAGAGCAGAGGAAACTTAACCTTTTTTCTATTGGTACGGATTTGGCAAAAGCTAAGGCATAGAAAATGCAGCTCTGGGGACAAGAGTAGAGCATGAGAGGCACTCCTTGGGACAGAAACCTGGGCAGTTGCTCATCCTGCTGTGTTTCCAAGCTGATTTTCCAGGAAAAAGAAAATAATAATAATGGTAATGAGGATGACACTGCAAGCTTGGAGATAATTACCAATCCCCATAGAGTTCTGGATGAATGGTTTGGCCTATAACAAAAAAAAAAAATTCTGGACATGACTATGTCTTTACATTAAGCAGGAATATCTCAGACCTACCTCTACTTCACAAGGACATTACTTCAGCAAATCGCTTACAGATGTCTGTGAGTTTCAGGTGTGTGTAGGAGAGAGCGATGAAGGACTGTTCTGTGGTATGCATCACCTAGTTTGGCTCGCCCAGTGACATTCTGGTCTTCCAGGTGTGGCATTGAAGCAGGAGAGTGTGTGGCGGGGCTGCACACACAGCAGCTGCCTGCTGAGCAGACTCAAAGCACAGCTGTTCGCCTCAGAGAGCAGCAGACAGGAAGAACACTTCTGCCTGCCACAGAAGTCAGCTGGGATAGCTGCTATTCTTGCAAATTAGCCTATATTAAATATGTAATTCAAGGCTAAAATTAAAACTAAAGTGAACTCACAATTTCTGGAACAGTCTTCAAGCATTCCAGTGCTGCTTTTAACACAGCCAGCCATCTTCCAAAGCTCAAAAAGAATTTCCTCTAAGCACAAAAATCTGAAGAGAGTTCTTCAAAGATCCTTGAGGAAAACTCATTCTGATAGCAGGAAAGGAAAGTTCAAGATAACCCTCAGAAACAACATGGATGGAAAAATACGTTCGATTGTCAAGGGAGAAGAGGTCATCTTAGATGATACATGAGAATACAGTAACTGAGTTAGAAATCCAGCTCAAAACTAAAAGAGCAAGAGTACTATGAAAGACATAACCTTGTAAAGCAAGGACCCAAGAACACAAATGCTTATACAGAATACATTATTTGCACGTGCATATATATTAACGCAGGGAAGATGTCCAAAATATTTAACTTCTGTAGCAGTATAGGGTAAACAACTCTCCCAGTTTGTTTGGAACTAAGGGATTTCCTGAGACATGGGACTTTTAGTGCTAAAAGTGGGACAGTCCTGAGCAACTGAGGTGTTTGGTCACCCTATGCAGAACAGATGTCAGCTATACACATACCACGTGGACTTACTGACACCATATCTGGTTCCCCAGCCTTGGTGTCTGAGGATGTCTGAACTGCATGAACCCTGGAATCATGCTGCATTCAGTTTCCCACATTCCTCATGCTTTCTCCTGCCTCTGTGCCTTTGCACAAACTGTTCTCTCCACCTAGAAAGTCTCTGGCCAACAACGGTAGCTCCTTGCAAGAAGACTTCTAGATCCTTCAAAAACTGAATTAGGTACATCCCTGAGGATCTTCCCTAAGTCTTCATATTTACTCTTATATTCAGAATTTGGGCAGGGGTGAGGGGAGTGGGCAGGAGTGGATGATGAAGCAGAAAGACATTTCCAAAGGAGCAAATTGTCCATCTTAGTTCACTTACGAATGAGGAAGAACTGGTGAGCATCTCTCTAAATCCCCACTTCCAAATTCTAAATCAAATAATTTATCAGAGTTGGTAACATTCTCCAGGGAGCCTCTAAAAGCTATTCTAGGCTTCTGTTCATGTTTCTAGGGCCAAAGCAGAGCAGAAAAGACTCTGAATCTGATAGTTTGGGGCATAATAACGAAGACCCACTGTTCTATGGGTCTGGATCACAGTCCTGATCATAAGAGAAGCATTTTCCCTCAGGTTAGGTTAGGCCATGTAGTTTATGAGAAAATAATCCCTATATGTCCTTAAGAGGTGTAATTAGTTAATGAGGCGCCAGCAGGCCCAGAGCCCCGCCACACCAGCCCGCAGACCCTCCCCTGCTCCCCCAGCCCACGGCCCTCCCGAGGCCTCCTTGGTGACACTGCGGGATTCAGGAAGGAACCAGAGTTGAGTACCTCCTCCTGAGGAAGGGTGCTGAGTTTCCCCAAGGGCCATGGAAGGCAGGAGTGTGAACCGAAGTAGAACCAGGCCGGGCAAGGGGGAACCCCGGTAGGGACTGGGTCAGTTAGGGTCCCAGCAGGGAACAAATGGCATACTCCTAACAAGGAAGTTCAGAGAGAGGTGAACAGAGGCTCTGTTGGGACAGGTGTGGTCAGGGTGTGGGGGACCACGAGGGGTTAGTGTAGGCACTGGTGCAGCAGGTGTTACCGCCCCTCCGAGAAAGGAGGGCTGGTTCCCAGGCCCAGCGACAGAGAGTGCTGAGTGGAGAGCCATCTGACCGGAGCGTGCCACCTGTAGGAGTGGGACTCAGCCGGTGAGCAGTGACAAGGCAGAAGGGAACTGACCTCTTCCCCCTTTCTCCCTCCAGTCCCCTGCTAATGCTCCCCTTGGGCCAAAGGGTAGAAGAGCCATTGGCGTAATCCAAAGCAAATCTCTGCGCATCCAAAGCAGAGTGGAAAAATAGAGAGAAGGTCTAGAGGGCAAACACACAATGTCCAGCACACAGACACTCACGTTGTGAAAGTCATTTCCCTCAAATGGACAAAGAAAATTCCAAACTACTTAGCAGTGGTTAAAAGTGTTGGTGAGTCTACCTAGGTCAAAATCCTAGCTCTGCCATTAATGAACCATGTCACCTGTGGCAAATGACTTCATCTCCCAAAAACCTGGTTTACTCACCTATAAAACAGGCACAATATTAGTACATATTCATAGACTTGTTGAGATTCAGTCAAGGATCCAGCACAGCGAATGGTGAATAGTCAAATGCTCAATAAATGTTAATATTCATTTTCTAATTATTGCTAGGAAATTTGTGCTTTGATAAATATTATATATTCCATGCCATCTGATGTTTTTCCTATTGAAGAAGGTCAAGGGAACAAGAGGAAAGCTAAAGGAGTCTTCCTATTCTCTCTGGCACAAGGAAAAAGAAGAGTTGGGTCACTGATGTGCTGAGACACAGAGGCCATCGTGGCAGGAACCCAGAATGCCAGAGACCTCAGAGAGGACACTTACAAGAGAGGTAGTAAGGCCAAACTTCCTAACTGACTCCTGTGGGTTAAAACATCCACCTCCAGGGAAGCTTTGGGAGGCTCACACATTCCTGTTATACTTAAAAAGAGAAAACAGCAGGAAAAATGAAATTACGTTTCTATAGAACAATCCCTGCATGACGCAGAGCAATGCAAACTCTTCAGCAATTCCGTGGTGGTGAGAGCATGTGTCTGAGAGCTCAAAGAAGACAGAGAGGGTGCCTCTGGCCATGACAAAAGGTTGTGGTCTGCAGTACTTTCCTTTACATAACTGTTTAGCCACAGCCGAAGTCCATTGGCAGAAATGGATGCCATTTAAGTATTCCCTATAGTTTCCAAACTGTAATTGTTTATAGTAAAACGACCTCTTTTGACAAAGCTAAGTCAAAATCAGAGAATTTCTATTGGCAGGTTAACAGTGCTCTGTGGATCCACGAGTCTCTAAGTTGAGCATCACATGGCAGAATTAGAGAAAGCAGAACACAGGGGAATAAGAATGAATTGGGAGCAAACAAAGGCCTAACACCCAAGGCTTAATTTTTGGTGTGTAAACAGATGGAAATGTATTAAATATATGGAAGTGGGAGAGCAGCTAGAATTTAGAGGACTAGGTTAAGCTAGGAGATACACTTTAGAATTTATTTTTTCAGAGGTGACAGATGCCAGAAGAGTGGCAATCCTTTAGAAACCAGCCAAAGCTAGAAAGAAGACTTGGTATTTCTTTCATAATTTATAATAAAATAAAAAGAATGATAAATGATTACTTAAGAAATCAAAAATGTTGAACTGTGATCATTCAGAAATAGTCGTCTTAGGAAAGATATTGGAAGCAAGTTACTTGTGAGTTATTTTAGCTATTTGTAGTTTCACCACAAGTAGAACAGCTTTGATTTTGTTCTGTTCTGGCCTGTCGATATTACCATAGCCTGTTTGTCCTCAGATCGCTCTCATCTGCTTCCCCTGCTCTGTTCTGTACTACAGAGGATTGATATCTGCCAAACACATTGCCCAGGCTCCTTTGCCAATTGGCTTCTGGTTTGTTTGGCCAGCAAGAGTCATCGACAGGAATCTGGAGTGTGGGAGTTGGTGAGAAGCCAGACTATGTCTCTCCTCTTCTCCTTGTTTTCACCAGTATTTCTGACTACGGTCACGTCTTCTCCATGGTACCAGCTTCCCTGGGGCAGCCCTACCATGGGTGGTCCCTGCTCCTAAACTCTGGTGCAACCACCTTCTGCTTTTGTCCCTTCGGCCCTGGAAGTGTTGGCAACTTCTTACTATCACCAACATCTGACTCCTCCGCTTGTTATTTGGCCTGTTCACCCTTCTAACACCTTTGTAAACAGTTAAGTCATTTCTATTAAACCACTTACTTAGGGTTCTCTGTCTTCTGACTCATTTGCTTAGTATCTTACTTTGGGCTGCTATAACAAAGATTCCATAGACGGGGTGGCTTAAACAAGACATACAGTAGGCTCTCAGTTAACCAGCACCCATCAGAATTGGTAGATGCCTGATAACGGTTACTAGACTCTCCGTTAACCAGAATTCAAGCAACCATCCCTCGCAAGGAAGTGGCAAATTTTGCCAGTCGCTTAAGAATGCCAGTTGCTTGCGTTCAGATTAACAGAGAGTCTACTGTAGGTATCTCACATACTCCCGGAGGCTGGAAGTCTGCGAGCAGAGTGCCAGGGTGGTCGGGGTCCTGGCGAGAGCCCTGTTCTTGATTTATAGACAGCCGCCTTCTTGCTGTGTCCTCACCTAGTGGAGAGAGACGTCATCTCTCTTGTATCTTACACAAGAGTACTCATCCCATTCATGAAGCCTATTTACCTCCCATAGTTCCCACTTTCAAATGCCATCCCATTGGGGATTAAGACTTCAATGTGTGGATTTGAGGGGGTGGGGGTGGGTGCCACAAACATTCGGTCCAGAACAGTTAGTCTCCAATTCAGATCACCAGAACTGGGGTGAGGGACAGGAACAAAAGGAACCCGTTGACCATTTTTGACTCTTCAATTCAATTAAATAAGATATATAAACAATTGTGTTGCCAGTGATGGACATAAAAGTATAAAATATACTTCATGAGGAGCATGTAATATAAAGTCATATACAAACACAATAAAAATATAAAATAGTATAGATACAACTTTCAGAGGGCAAAAGACTGACACTAGCTGAACTCAGGGGAAAGCTGAATAGGAGCAAGCAGAATTGTGGGCAGCATTTTGTGGAGAAAAGGGCAGAGCATACACAGAGAAGCAGAAATAAGCACAGTGTGTCATGGAAAGTCTGACTGAAGTAGAAGCGTTTATGAGTAAATTGGTTCCAATAAGTAAGGAAGGGTCATATTGCAGAAGCCTCAACACTAGGCAGAGAACTGTGAAATATGTGAGATCAATCCCAGAAAAACTGAATGGAGAGACCACGTCCGTTAGAAGATAAAGGTCATATACACCCCCTTTTTCATCTGATTACGGAAACAGGGAACAAAGAGTCTGAAAACTGGCTTTTATTCCCACTTCCTGACCCATTTTATAATCTTAAAATCTCCTCAGATTTTAGGTCTCGGTTGCCTGATTGCAGTGGAGTTAGTATTAATAAGTAAGATGCATCTTGTTTTTCAGATGGCTAAGGATTTTTTAGGTATTTCCTCTGCACCTAATCTTGTACTAAGCCTAAAATTATGAGGTCGGTTTTATTTTTCCCAATGACTCCTTCATAATAAAGAAAATGACTTGGCATGAGAGTAAGCAGAAAGAAGGGTGATTTTCCCAGCACCAAGTTCTAAAATGCACTGAACTGAGTGGTAACTCTGACCTGAATCAATACTTTAACATAGCCCATTAATTGCTTTTTTAAAGTGAAAATTTATAGAAACCCAAGGCAAAAAAGTATCATTTAAAATTGATGTTTTTTTTTTGAAAATGAAAATGGAAACATTAGTGCAAAGATTAAAAATTATTTTAATATTTATAAGTTTGATAGGTGGTTGATGAAAAAATTCTACATCCCATTTTATAGTAAGGTGAATTTGTTTTGTCATGTTTCTTATAGTTCACATTAGAAAAGCCGGTAACCATTTTGCTGTTACTTTCATTTTTATTGTGGGGAGAACCTGCAGAAGCAGTATCTTAGTTCTCATCCAGGGCCAGAAATGAATTGCAGCCAGAGCAAACAAAAGACTTAATTATAACCTTTAAATGAAAGCAGGAATAGTACACGTGGAACTGAAATCATAAACCAAGACAAATGTTTAAAGAGGTGAGGAGAGAATAAAAGAAGTAAACTGGAATTCTAGCTTTTGGAAGAAGAAATAAAATTTAACTTCTATAAATTGAGATAGGGAAAAATTAGTTTGGCATCTTGAGTCTTTAAAAGAATGTTTAACTGACTTGGAGTCTATGTGGCTAATGTCCCCCAAAACAGTGCTAATAATAAAGGATTGCAGTCAACATAAGTCAATAAAACTTCATGAAATAAAGACATATGTGACTTGAGCATAGTTTACAAAAATGTATAAGCTCATTGAGGGCTTAAGCTGGGGACAAAGGGCATTCACTAGCAAACACATAAAAATAAACCTTTTAACAAAAGGCAAGTCAAAACGTACCAGAGTCGTTTAACCATGTCATTCGGTAAAGTGAGCAGGCTGGAAATGAGGAAACATGAATCAAAGGGCGTTTTCGGTTTTGGCCACAACGTGTCGAGGCAAGTCACCTTAATTGTTACACGTGTACGTGGTGGTGGTACTGAGCAGCCAGTCTTCTGATTCAACAAGGTTCTCAGCTAACCCTTTGTTGCTAAGTCATTATAACAACTACTGATGTGTCATACCCTGCTATAATTGCTTTAGGCTTTTTTTCGGCACCTGTTTTGCATGTACTGCTAGTATTAAGAGACTTAACACAAATGTAAAATTAAGCTATTACTTCTGTCAACTGCACGTATATGTTTGTTACAAAATATTTTAAACACGTACACATGTACGTGCACACGCACCACAATGGGAATAATCTTCTAATGTTGTACAGATGAGACCAACTCTTTGAGCTTCGAAGGTCAAAAATTGTAAAAACAAAACAAAAACAACAAAGAAACTCCTGCGGTCAAGCCACAAGCAATTCTATGAAAGTCTCGAAAAGAGAAGAAAGCAACATTTTTCACATGGACAATTTTCTGCTAGGGAAGAAGATTTACCTCAGTAGCCACTCCACCCTTTATGCCTCCTAAAAAGCCTGCTCCCCAACATTACTTATGTGCCCAAACCTGCTTCCAGGTCAACCTCATAGCCCATGAAAAGACTGGAACATAGAGGCTGAGAGGTCTTGGAAAATGGGGCCACTGAAAACAGAAGCCAGCCACTTCCCTGCCCACGTCAGCTCAGCTCATCCCACCCCTCAACACCCGGTGGACGGCTTATGAAAAGAAAGCCCTGGATAATCACCTTTTCACATGACTGCACTTTCTCTAAAAGTAACAGTGGCCCTCATCTGAACAGATTTAAGTGGAACCTATAGAGAGAATTTACAGAAATATTTTGATCTCTACTGATTGAAGTAGTGATTTATGGAATATATATTTTAATACCACATGGGAATGAGTTACTCTGGCTACTGACAAAGAATATTTTGGCTTTTGCATGATTAGATTAAGGCTGGAGGCATCGCACTCCTGGATTTCAATCTCTATGACAAAGCGTCAATAATCAAAACAGCTTGGTATTGGCAGAAAAACAGATGCACAGGCCAATAGAACAAAATCAAAAACCCAAAAATAAACCCACAGATATATGGACAGATAATTTTTTACAAATAAGTGAAAAATATACAATGGGGATAAGAAAGCCTCGTCAGTAAATGGTGCTGGGAAACTTGAAAAAAACACATGAAAGAATGAATCTCAGCTGTGAACTGCCACTGTATGCAAAAACTAACTCAAAATGAATGAAAGACCTCCACATAGACTGGAACAATAAACTGTTTACAAGACACATCAGGGGGAGTTCCCTGGTGGTGTAATGGCTAGGCTTCAGCGGTCTCAGTGCTGAAGATTCGATTCTCAGTCAGGGAGCTACCCAAAACAAACAAACAAACAAACAAACAAAAAACCAAGAAAACATTGGTACTAAATTTACAGACCTTGGGTTTAGAGAGGATTTTATGAATCTAACCTCAAAGACAAGGAAAGTAAAAGCAAAAATAAATGAATGGGACTATATCAAACCAAAAATTTCAGCAAAGCAAAAGACACCGTCAACAAAACAAAGAGACAACCAACTGAGTGGGAGAAAATATTACACCTCTGATACAGGGCTAATATCTAAAATATATAAAGAGTTTGTTTGTACATCTCAATGACAAAAAAGCAAACAACCCAATTAAAAAGTGGGCAGAAGAACTAAACAGACACTTCTCCCATGAAGAAATACAAATGGCCAGCAGACATATGAAAAAATGCTCATCCTCATTAGCTATCAGGGAAATGCAAATCAAATCCACAATGAGACATCACCTCACACCTGTGAGAATGGCTGTTATCAACAAGACAAGGAATAACAAGTGCTGGAGAGGGTGTGGAGAGAAAGGAACTCTGGTACACTGCTGGTGGGAGTGCAAACTGGTACAACCACTGTGGGAGATGGTGTGGAGGTTCCTCAGAAAACTGAGACTAGAGTTAGCATGTGACCTGGCAATCCCACTTCTGGGTATCTACCCCCAAAATTTGAAAAACTTAATTTACAAAGACTTATGTACCCCATTGTTCATCACAGCACTATTCACAGTGACCAAGTCATGGAAACAGCCAAAATGTCCTTTGATAGATGACTGGATAGAGAAGCTGTGGTACGTACACACAATGGAATATTCCTCAGCTATAAGAAAAGATGAAATATTGCCATTTGCAACAACATGGATGGACCTGGAGATCATCATGCAAAGCGAAATAAATAAGCCAAGACACAAAAAACCAAGAACTGTATGACTTCACTCATTTACGGAACACAAAGCTGAAAGCAACAAAGAAACAAAAACTCACAGACACGATCAATAGTTGTGTGGTCAGTGGTTATCTGAGGGTAATGGGGGAGGGATGGAGGAAGGGACAGGGTCCCAAGTATATGGTGATGGAAAAGGAACTGACTCTGAGTGATGAACATGTAATGTAAGACATTGATGATGTATTGTAGAACCGTATACCTGGAACTTATGTGATTTTTACTAACCAATGTTACCCCAATAAATTTAATAATAAAAACAAAACAAAACAAGCTACACACACACACCTCTCTCTCTCTATATATATATATATATATACACATACACACATATGTGTATATATACATACATATACACATATATATATATACATATACATATATGTGAGGATATGGCTATGGATCAACATACGCACAACTTTTAGTTCTCCCCTCTTGTCTGTCTCTGGAGGGACAAAAACGTGCCTTCACTCTGCCCCCTGGGTCAATGCAGAGCCGCAGACCTGTGGGGCTTGTGGCAGCCCTTCTGTGAGGGTAAGTTATATTTTAGCCCGACAGACCTGTAGGACCCGCGGAGTTCTGTCAATCCCACGCTGGTTACCCGCTCACGCCGTGTCCCAGTGTGGGTGTGTAACTGGTCATCCACAGGGGGAAGGTATTGATGTCCTCCTGCTATCAAACCCCCGGCCCCCACCCCCGTGGCTTCCTCAGTCCTGGAGCTGAAGTGATCTAGTTTTAGAGCTGATGTTTCAATTCTTTCTTCAACATGAAAGCACCAGCCATCAATAGGAGTTTTGAAATCTCTACATAGAAAGATTTATCAACTCAAGTCCATTTTATCATCACTGGAGAAGAGTTTAGAAAATATACTTTCCAACACAAACAATCCGGAAACAGAAGAGATTAAAATAAACTGCTTAGTAGAGATCTAACACTGAAGAAAAACATAAAGACTGCAGTGGCTTCTCAGGGTCTAATTTTTTAAATATGGCTGACAAAAAAAGTACTACAAAAAGCTGTCAGTGGCAAAAATCATGGGGGCACAGGGACTAAAAAATGAAGCCACGACGCAGCTGATATCTGAAAGTAAATAAACTTGTGATCCTTAAAGAAAAAATCTCTCATACAAAGAAGCACTATGCTGATAGGTTACAAAGATTTATTTTTTCATGCTAACTGTAATGGATAAAAGGTAGTGTATATTTTACTGAAAGAGAAATCAACTCACAGGACACCAAGCGAATAAGAGAATTGTTAAAGATTACGTAGCAAGACCATCCTTGATTTTCAGACTCAAAACACACCACCCTAACCACATTACTGCACGGTTGTGTCAGAGGTCATTTTACATGAGAGCGTGTTTTGTTTCACTGCCAAAGAAAAAGAGGTAAAAGATTCTACTAGATATATAGGAGTAGGTTTAGTTCTTTGAGAAAAAAATAACTTATTGCTTGCTATAGCTGACTTAAGGTGCTATGGTCTTGTTTTCTTAAAGCTACAAGCTACTAAAATGTATTAATTTGCACTTTCTTGGAAGCCCATGGAAAGGCAGCAGATGGTTTCTTTCACAACAGCCTTGATAGGCACTTTTTCTGATCTCTAACTCTGTGATGGATGAGGCTTAATTTTTAACACAAAAATTGTATGGTCGACTGTGAGGACAGAAGAATGAAACAGGTGTTGGGTGATATAAAGAAATATAAGATCAAGTTAAACTTGAAACACCATTTCCAATTTTTTTTTCCTGACTGGAATGCCAAGAAAAGGGCTTACTACCTACAGAGAGGAGATTTTGAAGATGAAAATGCAAAGTTGGGAATTTCAGACTAAAACTGTCTCAGGATTTCAGACTAAAACTGTCTCGCTGTCATAGAAAAATGCATATGTGTTTTATGGCTTTTGGAGAAGATTAAGGGTGAGATGCATCTTTGAGAAAGGCCTGTTAAGGATATGAATTGTTACAATAGAATAGTGCAAGTGTGGCAAATTCTCCTAGTCTCTGTGAACAGCATAGAAAGGGATATATAATTGTTATCTGTGGACTTAGAAGGCACTCTAAAGATTTATGACCTAAAATGAATGTAAAATTTGAGTCTAGCAATGTCTGCTTCTTTGCAGCTACTGCAGGGTTTGATTTGCAAATGCATTTGATTTGGAGAAATGGCACTTTGCAATTTATCCACTGGTATAATAGATGATCCAGCATTCATTTAGTCCTGTTCCCCATACTGCTAACAAAAACATATTATGGTTTAGTAAAATTACCTGGCATTTGGAGCAGGGGGTTAGGGAAATTAGAGGTGAAAAAAGGTTATATTACAGAACGGTGTCTTCTAGGAAATAATCTTGCCTGAGGGTAATATGAAATGAGCAACTGGTGAAGGCTGTTATAGAATATCTCATATTTGGTTTTTGGTTTTTTCAGCTGAGTTCAGTAATCCTTAATGGTTGGCATTATCAGTATACACACATGACAATATTTTATTTCCCTTGGTTTTGCTCTTATCTTATTTAATATTTCTTCATAACTTTTCACTTAAAACACAGCATGGAGTTGTAGAAAGAAATCATATGGATGCATAAATAATGCATATGCACCTGAAGGCATAAAAATCCTGCTAGACAAAAACAAATAGCAAGAAAATTGAACAAGAATTTAAATTTAAATATTGTTGTTTTTAAAGGAAAATACCCCACCCCAATGGAAAATCCAACTGAGTCTGAGAACTAATAATAAAATGATATTGCTCTCTCAATGAGAATGAGTATGTAACCTTGCCCTTCAGCCCACACCATGCTAATTGAACTAATTCATTAGAGATTGTCTTGAACTTGAGTAACTTCAGTGTGCAGAAGACTGTTAATGTTAAGGTACTGAACTGCCAGTTTAATACAAACAGATTTCCAACTCTGTTTACATAGTGCTCTGCTTTACCTTCAAGGATAATATTCTGATCTCTGCCCATGCCTCTCAGAGGCGCTGTCAATGCATTTACAAACTTCGATGGCTTTATGTCTTCAGACTTCAGAACAACAGAGGTTCTCGTGCTGAATAAAAGATAGTGACTGCACTTCCTAAAAACAGTGCATGTGTTTTAAACACAAAAATTCCTTTGAGGGAGAAAAATATAATAGCCTTCAATCTGATGATATTTTACAAAGCACTGAACCATTTCACATGTATTTCTATAGAGGGGTAGTATTCATCATGCATTTTCCTATAAGTATTGAAGCATGTACAAATATAAAAAAATAAGATATAGTAGTTTAAAAATCTCAAAAAATTTTAAGTTCACAAATAGAAAAGGCAACCAAATTACCTTTATATTTATTAACATTATACTTCCCTATGTGTGTGTTTCTTTTTATTTTATACAGTGATATATTAATGGTAATAATAGTAGTTATCATTCATTTTATAATGACTATGTGTCAGGCATTATTTTAAGTACTGACAAGGCTTATTCCATTTAATCGTTCCAACAGTCTTAAGAGTTATCCCTGTTCAATAGATGAGGAAACCTAGATAAAAATAATAAAATAAAATAAACTTATTCAAAGCTGCTGAGTAATGGAACTAGAGTCCAGCAATCTGAATCCTGAATATGTATTCTTAAACACTCTGTTATTTTTCTGTGTTCATCAAAGAAGAGATTATCACTGGCCTTATTGTTAGGAAGCAAGATTAGGTATGTGTTGAGTCTGTCTTAGGTCCTTACCAATGGATCTACAAAGCTGAAAAAAACTTCAGTTTTAAGATGGTTTCACCTACCAAGAAGTCTCAAAATACGGATATCTAAGATTATGAAATCACAATGATCTGTACCACCATTATCTCCCAATCACACTATAGCATGTTTTTATTCAACCACCTTTATTGACCACCTATGTACCTGGTTTGTGAAATACAATAGGAAGAATGGGACAGGGGATAAATTATATAGATATTTTCAGTAGACATTTTTCCACAAAATTTTATTGATATTTATGCACTCACTCTCATTTAACAAATAATTGATGTTATTAGTGACAAAATCCAGATGCACTAGAATTTCCTTCTGCCTTCAGTTGGTCTTCCATCCTTATAATGGAAGATACCTTTAGCCAAGAAAAAGGGGGATCTTTTTCAAGCGATGAATAGGTCACATCACTATCTAGAATGTCCTTCCCTGTGACGGTTTAGGTTTATCTCTGAACCACCTTTGGTTTGGGAAATGAAGAATCAGGAAGTAACAGCTGCAGTTCCAGAATCACTTGACTCGTCATAGGACTGGAGGTTCAGTGGGCCACCTGCTACCCTTGCCTAAAGGAAGTAAAAAGAACGAGAGACACGGGTGGGGCAAAGGCAGAGCGAATGACGGTGCTGCATAGCAGCAGGAATACGGCCCAGCTCCACCATTTCTCTAGGCTGGTCAGTGGCAAAGCTTCTGTTTCAATCGCCATGTGCTCTCTCAAGGACAAAAATATTCTTAGGGAATGCTTTATTTATATGAGTAGCTGCTCATTCCAAAGCAGAAAATGAAAGTGCATTTACGAAAGAAATGGTGGGACAATGAAAGAGTCTTATTTCCCCTAAAATAAAACAAAACAAATAAGCAAACAACAAACCAAACAAAAAACTGTAAAACACAGGTGGAAATCTGAAAATAAATACAGTGCTTTCCCTTAGACACACGCATACCGAGATCACTTTAAAAATGACTTAAGCCTTCCCCAAAGTAGGACAATATATGGATTGTAAGATTTCTTGTTAATTGAGGCCCATTCACTTCTTTGGGAAGAATTAAGGAAAGTAGTAAATCCACTTTGTTCTGTCCCAGTCCTACTGATGAGGGAGTTTTGAGGCTGGATTTTGATTTTTCAGAATGAATATATTTCTGACCAGGTCCTAGAAGCTCCAACCTAACAGGGCAGTTCTTCCAAGAAAAGCATTTGTGAACTCTGGAGAACTATTGAAACCTCTCTCTTGGAAATGGGCTTTTTATTTATCCACATATAGTTGGTCTAAAATACAAATCCCTCCTAAAAAATTGTGTAAGGAAAACAGTATTTCTAACAGAATCTTCTCTGGCTTTTTACATATTATAACATCAGTCTCTTGAAGTTGGAAGTAAAACAAGAGGTCATCAAAGCAGGAGCCTCCTCTAAAATTCCCTAAGAAGTAATCACTTCTAAATACCATCTGGAGGAGGAAATTCTACCTTCACGAGATAATCGTTTCTTCCTTATGCAAAATAGTCTGTCTTCCTTCATGATTCCACTCATAGGTATTAGATTGACCTCTTGGAGAATCAGAAATTTCCACTCTATCTGCCACATTTGGGTTCTTCAACGCGAAGACAGTTAAGACACTTAAGCCCTTCCTGTTCGCAGAGAAAAAACAAGACATTTGGGCTCAGTTCTAGATTCAAAACCTGGCTCTGCCACACCACTGACGTGAACCTAGATATAACATTAAATGTCTCTAAGCCCCAGTTTCCTTCATGAAAAAGTAGAAGAGATAATACCCACCTCATGTGGTTGTTAAATGTATTTAAATAGTTCAAATGTATGCAAAGTGCCTGACATTGGGCGTCCTGAATTAATTGTGTCGAGTGTAATTATTAGCACTGTGGTCTTCCGTCCCCTTTCCATCCCAGTTGTTTTTCTCCTGATACAACAGAGCAGAGCTTTGCCAGCAGTGCTTTGTAAGTGTGCCAGATTATCATTCTCATGACGTTAGTGTGTGTGTATGTGAAAGTACCACATACATTTTTATATTATCTCCTGTGTATAGCAGCAGTTTTTTAGAGTAAAAAAACTCTCCCTTTTTATGTAAATATTCTTTCATTATCAGCATTTAAACAGCAACTTTTTAAGCAACTTTTATTAGAAATAAAGGATTCCCTAAGACAAACATGTTAGTCCCTCAGCCCTGAAAGTGGCCCAGCAAGCCTCTTTTTTACCCTACAATTCTGTCCTACAGTTATTTATTTCTGAGGTCACCATGGTGTAAAAACAAGTCAGGGAAACACTGCAGTAGGACTTACAAATGTCTGTCTTGCTGTGCAGTACTATAATTGAATAAACATTATGCTCTAAAAGGCTAAGAAGAGTAGAATGAATTATATTCCTCATGCCCTAGACCTGATTCTTCTGTTATTACAGTTTAAAATGATATATGGGTTTTGGAACAGCCACATTAGACTGTTAACTAACATTGACCTTGTAGTTGATAAAATTTCTAACGAAAATATAGATTCATTAATTCAAAAAATATTTTTGGTCTGCCCACTCTTTGCACTATTCTAGGTACCAAGGGCATAGCTTTGAACAAGATTAACAAAATTCCCTCCCTCATAAAATTAAAATAATGATAAACTTTAAATAAAGTCAGCAATATTTATACTATGATTTAAATTTTAGAAGTAAATAAGTAAAAGGGCTCCCATATTGCTGTGCTGGTTCATTTCTGTCAGGAAGATACATATCAGAGCCTAAATGGAATGGAAATAGATTATTTTTTAAAAATAACCTACTTATAGTTTTCCTATTCATTTAACATAAAGGCAAAAGAATGCACAATAGGCTGCCTGACATGGCCAGCATTCTTCCAGCTATTGTGTATAATAATATGCACCCTCTAGCTCCCTACCTCACCAGCCACACCTTCATAATATTCAAATAAATTGACACAATTTGTGATATCTTTCTCCTAGTAACTCCTGTGGGATTTTTGCTAAAACAAAACAGAATTGAGGCTGAAAACCTGTCTGTATCTCACTCTTGGTGATGATGTCTAAAGATCTATTCTTGCATCTTTTCGTATACGGTATTACGACAGAATAAGCCAAGTTATAACACAGTGACCAACTCCAAACTCTCAATGGCTTAAAGCACATTTTACTTATTTCTTGCTTATGCTTTATTTCTACTGAAGATTGGAAGTAGGGGTCTGCTTGGGGTTCCTAGCTAGCCGAGCAGCTGCCATCTTAAATATTGTCAATGACAGAGCCAAAGGGAACACGGATGTGGTGAAGGGGACATCATATCTTAGAGCTTTGGCTTCCTCTAGCCAGAGAAATGACTTGCCAAACCTAACTCCAAGTATACAGGGAAATACAATCCTAACATGTGTTGAGAAAGAAAGACAGCCTGGAATTCCTGAACCACTGTAATGTTTACTAGGGGAACACTATTTACTAATTATTTTTCCTCTCCCAAAGTAATGGTATTACGTTTAGGTGTTCCAGCTCTTACTCTGACATCTCTGTTAATATAATCACTTTGTACAACTTATAATAGTGGGTTAAACTGAGGAAGTTTTTACATTATCTGTCAGGTGTCACCATAAATCTTGAACATATACTCTAATTACACATTTCACTTTTTTGCTGTCAAAGAAGTAAATCATTTTATGCTTTGGTAATAGAGTGACACTGAGGCCTCTCAGAGGTATGAATAAGCCTAGAATGATGTGGGCATAGGCCAGCATTTTCTCAACTGCTAAAATCATATTAATTAACTGCAAAAAGTGATTATAAGGCAATCGGAAATTTTTCTGGCATACTTTCATCCATAATCCATCTCATTCATATTTTTATGGGGAAAAAAATATGAGACCTTCATGGTTTTTCAACAAACTAGGTTTTAGGAATTTACTGATTGTGGATGATTTGGGTTGGCCTGAACGTGACAGTGACAGAACATTTCGGTGAACACTTCTGCTCAGTGTCGTACATGGCATTGAGGTCCTTATAAGCTACACCACTGTCTGGGACTCAGTTCGTGAAGAGGTGTCTGGGTGAGAGTCTATTCAGGCATGTCTCTCCTTTAGAAAAATTGTGTTGCAAATAACACTGCATTTTCTTTCTGTACCGTTCTCCTCTGAAGAACCTGATTTTGCTCTTCTTTCCTGGGTTTCCTGCAGGCTTTCTGGCTGGTGCCTGTTTTGTTTGTTTTGATGCTCTATTTCCTGCACCTCTGATAGAAGTGGATATTTTCCTTTTGTTTCTTTGTTTAGTACAGAAGGCTGCTCTGTGACTTGAATGAATTTCAACAGTCTTTCTATGGGAACAGCAATGAAAGCAGTCAGTAATTGTTGATGAAAGCTTTATGACTTCTGAATCGTGTAACAAAATTGAATTGTAAGGAACCAAAGCCAGTTGCTCATCCTCCTTTGTATTCTGAGGAGGCTTATGGGAAGCTAAGCTAAACCCTGTGTAAGTTATCTTTCCACTTTAGCAACTGCAGTATCAGGCACAATCTGATAGAAATTAAAAGGTAATTCATCAAATTGAATCCTTAGATGACTAGAAAATATTTGCTCTTCCTGACAGATTTGGTATTCTGTCTCTGAGATTGTAGGATGCTCAGATATTCCAGAACTGAGTTAGCTGGAGAAGATATACCCATATTTGCATTCATTACTGCATAAAGTCTCCATAAATTAACACTTGTTTATTATAAAATTTTCATAACTTTTTGAAGGCTTGAGTTACAAATACTTATTGCTGGGAGTATAAACTGAACCTAATGGTTTGTTCAACTTATTTATTCATTCCCTACTCAGTTTTTATGTAATTTACAAAGATATTATGGTACAAAAAGAAACTAATAATTGAGAAAATTCAGAATATAAGAAAAATGTGAATGAGAAAAATAAGGCTATGACAGCCATTAAAACCAAAATCACACAAAAAAATTGATTTTGGAGCCAGATCTGTCTGTATTTTTAAGGTGTGTACCAAATTAGCAAAAACAGTGAAGCTTATTAAAAGACATTGATTTCTCCAAAAATTATTGTTAGTAATATAATAATATTTGAGAGCGAGAGGGAAGTTCACAGTGTGGTCAAATTTTTTAATCTTTTGTAATTTTCAATTTTTGTGTTTTGATGAAGAAATTCTTCCAAGTTCATAAAGATCATCTCTACATTTGCATCTAAAATTCCTAAAGCTTTTCCTTTCCTATGTCAGCCCTTGATTCATCTAGGATTTTGTTTTTTTAATGTTGGGAAGTAGAGATCTATCTTTATTCTTTTCCTACAGAGAAAAAAATCAATTGCCTCTCATCATTCTGGTTGAGGGAAAATGAGTGAGAAAATGAAATGACCACTATGATGAAGACTGAGACAATTTAGTATCAAAGGCTGGATTCCCACCTCAGAGAAGCAGGAAGAACACTGATGGTGTGATTCAGGCAGGGACACAAGAGACTTGGAACTATTGCGTTGACTCATAATTTGGATTTTAGCCTTTCCAGTTCCCCTACAGATAATAACACTTTATTATTTGGAGCTTCACTAATTCAGGAATTGTTAGAATTCACACAGGTACTCATTGAAATTTATTTTTATACCAAGCATAACAGCAGAGGTTGCAAATAATCTTAAAGACATAAAGGAGGATGTTCACAAGGAAAAAAAAAACTATCTTCAAGTACTGTGAAAACTTGTTTGTTTACAGTATTATGCTTGATTACATCTTAAAGTCAGTCCATCTCTTCGGAACTTCTACTAAGCAATTACATCAGTACACATTGCTAGAAAGAAATAATAGTTTTCGGACTAACTTGAAGTAGCTTTTTTACCCTAAGAGTCCAATATCATGTTTTGTAATAGAAACAAATACACTGCAATACTGTTTAATGAGTTTAATAAAACAGAAAATAATCCCGTGGTTATGCTTCATTCCCAAAGCTAATTGTTACTTTTTCCAATGTCCTGTTGGTAACCACTCTCAACTTGTATTATTGAAGGAATTAATTTTGAGGAAAACAATTAAGATGAAATGGAAGTGTCAAAACTTGTCAAATCATCTCATTTCCTACTCATTGACCCATACTGCTCTTATTGATTTTATTTCTATGCCATGTGTTTTAATGATCTATTGTGTAACAAATTACCCCAAAACTTAGCACAGCAGCTTAAAACAACAAACATTTATTATCTCACATGGTTTCTGAGATGTAGGACTCAGGGGGTGGCATCGCTGGGTGGTTCAGGCTCAGCTGTCATTTGAACCGCAGTCCTCTGTGAGCAAGTCCCCTTCCCTGCTCCCTCACAAGGGGGTTGGAAGGTCACAGTTACTCGCTGACTGTCAGCTGGAGTCCTTGGTTCCTTGTCACATGAGTCTTTCCAAAGACTGCTTGAGTGTCCTCCCACATGATAGCTTGCTCCCCCAGAGTGAGTGAGTCAAGAGTGCGAGTGCCTAACATGAAAACCAGTGTATACAATCTAATGGCATGCCATTACTTCTGTTGTGTTCCACAACTCATGGCCCTGGTATGACGCGGGAGGAGACTACACAGGATGTGAACTAGAAAGTGAGCCATGTTGGGAGCCATTTTGGAGGCTATCACATGATCACATTAAAAAAAAAAAAAGACAACAGAAAAGAAAGGGGAATAAACCACAATATAGGGAGCA
Organism: Lyroderma lyra; assembly: GCA_004026885.1. Lineage (NCBI taxonomy): Eukaryota > Metazoa > Chordata > Mammalia > Chiroptera > Megadermatidae > Lyroderma > Lyroderma lyra. The sequence goes on along the minus strand of PVJL010001126.1, from coordinate 139,906 downwards.
GGTGTTCACTCAAATAGAAGGCTCAGAAACATAAAAACGTAGCACGCAAAAGAGTGATGTTTATATATACTTGAATAGACTTCTGAGTCTCCTATTTCCATCCATTGATCTGTCTATTGTGACAATGTCACTATTCCAGTGTTGAGCACCATAGCATTGTAATGTATTGCAGTGTGAAATAGGAAAAACTTCAGGGGGAAATGTTCATTTTTAACAGTAATAAAATTGTAATTTTTTAAAACTGGCTTTTATTTCTATGCTGAAATGATTGATTCTATCTTCCTCTCCTTATACTGTCATTAATTTCAAAGAAGTGGTTATCCACAATTTATGAAAAGCAAATAATTTTAACAGCTTATGAAAAGAATGCAGGATAATGAAGCTAGAGAATCGAGGGGGAAATGTTGAGGGGAACAAATGAACAATTGGATCCCAACAGTAAGGCAGCAACTATACATTTGGGGAAAGATATGCAGAACTTGTCTGGAGAAGATTTGGAAGCTAGCAATATACTCAACTGCATTTGTACCTCAATGTATTGGTTTGGTAATGTTTTGTTTCTGTCTGGCACTTATAGCATGTGGTTTGGCTATTGCCATATTCATACCACACAGAGTAATAAGGCTTTAGTGGCAAACCATAAAGCAAGGATATTTGCTTTCTCATTCTCCTACCCACTATCTCCCTTTACCAACTATAATATTCATCATGTAGTAACTGCTGCTGTGATAAACAACTCCAGAACTCAGGGATATAATGTAATATAGGTTAATTTCTTGCTCAAGTCACAATCCAATGCAAGTGCAATGGGAGGAAAAAGGGGGAGAGCTATTCCACACACTCCCTCAGAGTGCCCCTGCCATCCCCTCGACCTCAGCCTTTCCCTGAATTCTGTGTATCTAATGGTTGAAGGAAAAGGCAGAACTTGGGCAAAATGATATTTAGGGGCCAGGCCTGCAAGTAATGTACATCATTTCCATTGGCCAGAACTTAGTCACACGACCCCAATAAGAGTCTGTGGGAAATGCACTAAAGCTGTGTGTCCAGAAAGAAAAGGGAATGGAGTTTGGCGAACACACCGTGGTCTCTACATTGCGCCCCCCATTAGTTTCCTTAGGGGATGTAGATGTATGACTGATGAAACCCCTTCCACAAAACTCTAGTAGTCAGTTCTTCAATTTATAATTTTCTTCTATTTTATGCTTTGAAACAGTTACTTTTAAAATGTATACGAATAAGAAGAGACTTAACTGAAGCTTAGGCAGTAGGTACCAAATAAAGGAAAGGACTAGTTTGGAGCTGCTGAGAGTTACTAAGTGCAGTTGTGTAATTATTAAAACTACTTGTGCTCAAACTCTGGGTGATCATAAATGCAAGGTGATAGAAACTCTGAATGTTGAAATTCCTCTTTTAACTCACTGATCCTAAAGAATGAGAATATATATTCAAAATGATGTACAGTTTCAAAATATGCCTACTTGTATACAGGTGTGAATTCTTATTCATAGCACTTTCCATCTGTGCAATTTAAGAACACCTAGAAAGTAAAACAGTCTGCACTTTAAAATTTACATTTTTATAATGCAATGAATTCAATAAATTGTCACTGAAACTGAAGAAAAGAGAAATAAAATGAAACATTCTGATTTGTAATGCTGAAATTTCAAAGAGAGAAGCAAAATAAATCTAAAACCTCAAATTCAACAGATTTGAACTATTTTTTTTTTCCCTTGATTGATTTGTTTTGTTGTTAAGCACTAAATGACTCATGAAATCAGACATCACATAATCCTTTGCAATCATCTATTTAATTGTCCTATTTCCTGCAAGACATAGCTCTAGTCACTTGGTAGACTTAACAAGGGCAATTGGTGGCAGAAATTTTGTTTATTTTTGAATTAAAGAATTATAATATTGTTTCCTCTTGATAGCATACCCAAATTAAGATTTTCTTAATCCTTAGATTACATAATTGAGGATTTTCCTTAGACTGCATTGGTAGACTATTAACCTCCTGTTTTCACAACTTTGGATAAAAATAATACTTATTTGTTCAATTCTATCTATATTTTACTTTTCCTTCTATCTGTACTTAAAAATTGCTCCCCAAAATTTTTGCTTAATTTTTTCTTTTCTTATTAACATACCCATAAAGAATTTCATAGATAGCTATGCTCATTTACATTTTCCTTCCTTCCTTCTTTCCTTCCTTCCTTCCTTCCTTCCTTCCTTTCTTCCTTTCTTCCTTCTTTTTTTTAAATATAAGGAATTAACTAGGGTCAACCATGGCAGTCTATATCCTTGATGAGTCATAATGTGAGCCATTATGACATAGAACTAAATATACTCAGAAGAGTGTTCTCATACAATTCCAACAGAAAAACAGGATATGTGAAAATATTTATAAAATGTAACCTTAAGCTTTTTTTAAAATTAAAGGTAGTAGGGAGAATGGCGAAGCAAAAGAAATACTTTCTATTACCATTAATCATCCCATTCAGATTTTCCGGGTTATAAACTTTTTACAAACAAAAATTTGTCTCCTCAGTCTAGCACTATAGTTACACAGTATTTTTTGAATGAGTACATTAATGAAATCATTTATGAATGGTGAGACTTATGACACCTTTGCATGTTCAAATACAACCAGAAACCTTTTCATGTTGAGATATGAAATTGGCATTTAACTTGTAAGAAGGAAGCTATACAAATAATTTTAAAATCATAAATAGGTTATTTAAAGAAAAGAAAGCAAAGTGGACATTCTTACAAAGTTTTCTGGGGCCTAGTCCATTAGTTGACTTTCTTTCATCTGTGCTGATAGAAAATGGTCTAATCACATTGAGTATGTCTCCTTTTGATAAAAAGCTTCATTTTTGAAGTACAATTTGCTACCTGTTTATTTTCTGATTAATAAAAGATTAAATCCACAAACAGGAAATGGTTGAGTCACTTTTATAATTTTATTAGATATCTTATTCTATTTAGAAATTTTTAGAAGAAAACAGGAATGTATTAGATTCCCACCATTTTATTTAAAATTGTGTCAGGAGGAAAAAAGTGCAAGGAAGGCATTCCTCTGATTTTTGTAGTGTGAGGTCACAAATTAAGTAGGCTTACGAAGTTGCCCACATCACTTTAACTCCTTTTCTATACAGCACATCTAATGATAATATATTTGTTCCTGTGTCTAAATCCCCCTGTAGTTCGTAAGCCTCTCAGAGGCTGAGAACAATGTCCCCAGTGTGCATCCCTGGTATATACTGCCTGGCACAGGATATGCACTCATATTTTTAAGCAGAAAGTAATTTGGTGGCATAAAATTGAAATTTGTTCTTAACTTAAAAAAAACAAAACATAAACCAGAAATTCTCTTATCTTCGGATATAATCCTGATATCAACTTGGTTGTTTATTGAAAATTTCAGTGGTCTGCATAATATGGGTTTGTAGACAGGCTCCATTGTTTCATTTTGTTTTGTCCTGTCCCTCCCATAACTACAACTCTAAGGTAAACCCACAACTCTGGGTAAACAGACACTCAGTACATATTGACTTGTTTGTTGAATATTCAATAGTTAACACCTAGTACAAGGTGTCACTTGTTAATTAAATACGGCAGTTATTCAGTTGACATAATTGCATAAATTGAAGGATAACCTCAAATAGGAGAAAACTGGTTTGTCCTTCTACCAGGAAAAGTCTACTTCCAGGAAAATAAATATGGGTCAGATAAGATAAGGTGAGAGCTGAACCATGTATGCTCTGGGGTGTTAAGCTAAGGCTAAGGCTCTCTGGCTCTCAAATCATATTCCTCAATAGTCAATAGTCTGTATTCCTCTCTTTCCCAGTCTCCCTAGGATTACTTCTAAATTCTTTGGGTTAGCTATTGCCCACCCTGGAATCCATAGCTTAATTTAGCTTGCTCCTATCACAGTTTATGAAGCTAAGAGAGTCTTGCACTTTGATAAATTGAGGAGAGATGTTTTGGTGCCCCTAAAGATGACTGTCATTTACGCCATGTAGCTGCAAAGAGCAGCAATAAAACAATAGTCTTTCCCATGGAGCAGTGTGAGGACTGTCCCTGGATGGGCAGCTGGAACTGTCACAGTGTTAACAGGCCGGTCTGCAGCTCTGCTCCATGGGGACACATAGCCCAGTGATTTCTCCAGCTTTCTGAGCAGTGTGAGCCAAAAGGAACATCTGTCTGTTATTTCCCCGACAGTCCATGCAAGATAGAATCATTGCTGTTACTTTATTTATGAACTGCAGCCATAATTTCTCCACACCAAAACAACGGAAATGTACATTTGTGGGTCCGTAGGATTCCCATTTAAAATCTGACACGGTCAGTGGAAACTGAGGCCAAATTCACCATTTATTATTTATAGTGTATATATCCAACTTCAAAAAAGATGATGAAATTTAGAGTAACACAGGCTGTTTATTAAGAAAATATCAGATACTTTTAGAGGAGAGGGAGAAAAGTATACCAGGACACCTGACCGCTGACGCTACATATAATAGGAGTTAGAATTCAAGTATATGAAACATGGGGTCAATGGGACATTTACTACAGATCCTCAATCCAGAGTATTTCCTTTCTCTATTTTCTTGCTTTTTACCTTGATTTTGTAGACGTACAAATATTTCTTTTTAGCTATCAAAATGAAAATACAAAAACAAAAACAAAAAACCCCAAACAAGTCATAGTTTCTCACTAGCAGGACAATGCAGAAGGATTGGTATTTCTTCTTAAGTGTCTTCCTTTCCAATTATTTATTTCTTGGTTCAATGATTAAAATCCACCCAATAGATGAATCACACGATGGAATAAGTATATGTAATGGAAATGCAGTCCCCTCTAATTTGTAATAATAACAACCAGCTCAGCTAATGTGTTTATGGTCATCAGTATTCAGGGAAGGGCTTATTCCAAAACTCTGCTCTCCGCAAGGAATGCTAATGTTCATCCGTCAGCTGTTGTTCCACAGGATCCAGTGTCTTTGTAGATGAGATTTGTGCTGAAGACTTTTGTTTTCCTTTAAAAGCACAGGGAAAGAAAACCTTGTAGGTTTTTTACCCTAACCTACCTAATGTAAACTATTTATTCTGCTTGGCTCTGGCTCTCAATTATTATTTTGCTGACTTCACTCTGTCTTGCCTTGTTCCCACCCCGATCTTAATACTTGGCTTAAAAAAAAGAGAGGGGGGGGTGGGGGACTTAATGGTAATAACCCTAAAGCCAGAAATAATCAAGGAACCATACTCCTACTTTTAGACCACACATAAATCATCCCAAACAGGTCTCTATCCTAAGGATTTCCCCAGACACAGATTCTATAGTTCCCTCCGTGTGATTTATTTAAGTGTCATAAAACCAAAAGTTTGTTTATTCCTTGTCATTCAAAAAGAAACCTTCATCCAAAATATAACATTAATGGCCAGCTTCTGTTGTTTTCATTGCTATCACCTCTAGAATTATGATCTTGAGAAACAGTAGATATGTCTCTTTTCTACTCATTTGAGCAATGTACAAACCACAAACTTCTGGTCTTTAAATAAAGTCTCATATATTAACTAACATGTTATGTTTTGCCATGGAAACATTCCATCTCTTATTAGTGGGCTTCCATTGAAAAGGGATGAGTAGGAAGAAGAGAATATTCATTGTTTAAAAAAAATTGCTAAAAAAATTAATCTCTATATAGTACCTATTAAACATTCACTTCTTGGTACCTACATATGAAAATAAATCACAAAACTAGATCATAAATCATAAACCTAGATAGTCTGTCAGGTAGGCATAACCTGTATAGTTCATGGTCCCCGAATAGAAAGAAGCTTGACAAGAGTGACTTTGACTTGTTAATAACCAAATCTGGAAGGAAAAAGTGGAAGAAATTGGGAAAGATGTAAAAATTTCTTCTTTAAGAGTCAATGGCTATATCAGGAGCCTAGGGAAGAATAGAAGATTTGGTGGGAAAAATAAAAGAATTCTACTCTGGGAATGCTGGCTTAAAGTACCAATAGGACACCCAAGTAGGAAATGCCCTGTTATCTAATGCTCAGAAAACAAGTCTGAGCTGAGAGTTTAATTAAGTGTGACCATTATTAACATAGTCAAAACCTTGTGAATGGATCAATCTAGGCAAAGATGGAAAACTGAGGAAAAGCAAAAGAACCCGAATTGAATTCTAAATGATGTTGTCCTAAAATCAGTAACCAAGACTTAGAATGAGTAGTAGCCTGAAAGACAGGAGAAGAACCAAGAGCCCGGAAGCCAAGAGATGAGAACATTTCAGTAACAATTGTGATGTGCTCTTTACTCTATGCATTAACCTAAATTTTTTTTATTTATATTTTTTATTTCTGGAAATTAGAACTTTCCCAATTTTACTGCCATAGTTTGTCAGAGCTCTCCTTTCATGTCTTAAAATGTATTAACTATGGTTATTTTATATCATGTCTGATCATTCTAACTGCTCAATTTTTTGCACAGTATATTTTGCAGCATATTGTTTCTGCTGGCCCTGCCCCCCCCCCACAGGGTCTCAAGTGCTCAGTAATGTTCAACTGTGAGTGACTTTGTTTTCTTGGGGACCACCGGAATGAATATTTTTCAAAGCATTAAGTGCAGAGGGTTCCTCCAAAGGGATTTGTATTTACTTTTCAGATGTGACATTATTAGTCTGGAACCACTTTTAAACTAAATTCTTGATGTGAGGTTTTTCTAGCCATCTAGCTCATGTGAATGCTGGCTGCCACCCAGCATGAGGCCCGATTTACCATCACTAATCTCTTAGATGAATGGTGTGGGGTACCTATAGAGGGAGTTTCTTTTCCAGGGACAAGGGTATTGGGTTAATTCTCCTTCTCTCTCACTTTGGGAATGGAGCCCCTTAGGGATCCTAATTTTTGAGGTCCTATAAGACTTCCCATTTTGGGGGTAGGCCCTGAATTTGTTTTCTGTTCCTAAATCCTTGAACTTAGAATATAAATGGTCCTCCAGTACCTCAGGTTTCGCCAAAGCCCTCAAGGCAAAAGCAAATTTGATGCTCAGTTTACCTCCTTTACTCTGTCTTTTGACATTAGTCTTTATTTTCCTGCTACCCACGAAGACATTCAGAAAGATTTAAAAGATCTTCTACCTGGCACTTTCAATGGTTTTCATCACATCAGGTGATGCTGGCATCTAAACTGCCACTGTTGCATGGGAGACTTTAATTTCCAAATACAGGTTGTTCCTTTGAAAATATATTGTATATCTGAAAATCTAAAACAAATTGCCGAATAATCACTTACATAGTTTCTTAAAATAATGTGTGTCGCCAGGGCATTTAAAGTGTTTGTTTCATTGGTTATTAATTTACTCACTGAGAGTATGGAAGGAAAACAAAAAGCTCAATTATTTGGAACCATAATGGTTGAAGAATAATCAATATATATTGTATTCTGACCAATTCTAACCACCTCCACTGTCATAACCTGAGTCCATACTACCACGATTGCCCATTCTGGACTATTGAAACAGGCTCCTAACTAGTTCTGGCTTTTATCTTTGTTCTTTTCCATACCAAACCCAAAAGCCAGAGGCTATATTTACAGGTAGTGAGGTCACGCCACACCTCTGCACTGTCCACAGCTTCCCATCTCACTCCGAGTTAAAGCCATGGTCATTACTGTGCCCTGATGCTCTCCCCTCATTTTCTCAGCTATAGTTCTCCTTATCTCCTTGCTGTTTCCTATAACAAGCAGGAACCCTTCTTTTTCAACCCCATTGTCCCTGCTGCTGCTTCTGCTTGGAGACATCTCCTCTCAGAAATCCTTTTGGCTTCTTCCTTCATCCCTTCCGGTCCTGTTCAAATATGTCTTCTCAATAAGACCTTCTCACACTATTTAGAACTGAAACCCTCACTCTCTTCCATCCAGCACTCCATATCCCACATCCCTGCTTCATGTCACTCCACAGCATTTATCATCTTTTAGACTATGCAAATAAATAAGCTAATATTTGTAAACTCTTAGGACAATGGCTGGCATATAAATGATATACCTGTCCTTTTATAATATTAATTTACATATCTTATTTATTGTCTGACTCCATGAGGACAGGGGTTTCTGCTTTTTTAGTTTACTGCTTACCCCATCATATAGAACAAAAGCTAGCACATGATACATGCTCAAACATATGTTGAATAAATAGAAATATCTATATATAATAAAAGATCACAGAAAACTATCCAACTTACTAAAATCATTTTACATAATTTGAGAAACACAAGCCATCCCATAAGACCAGGTCCTCAAAGACCATTTTCCAAAAAATGTATATATATAATTAAAATTAAAATTTCAAAATTTTTATCTAAATGACAGTATTTTGAGCTCCCCTGAAGATCAGCACTCTTGGCTCACATCTCCCTGGTGTAACTCTCCAAACAGCCACTTAACATAGAACCACACATTCAAACAAAGACAAAATGTACTTGTTCATTGTTCACCTGTTAGAAAACAACTGAAGAAAAGGTGAAATTTCTGAGATTCAGTAAGATGTAGTATGACATAGTTGAAAAATATAAAGTTTGAAATAATCAGACCTCTATTCTCTGTCTAGCCTCTACTTGCTGGATGATTTAGGATAATCTCTGCATATCTGTCTAAAATATACCTCAGTTTCTTTATTTGTATACAACTCTGCTTATCTCCTTTGAAATGTCTGAAAGTGCTTTGAAATATAAAGCTTTTATAGTACTAAAAATAACCCAATCTTATTTATAACTAATCAAGAAATATTCAGAAGTAGTGCAAAGTACTTCTTTGTTGTTCTCATGTGTGCCTTCTATGCTATAGAGCAAGTTGTTCAACCGGGCCACATGTGTCCCAAGACGGCTTTGAATGAGACACAACACAAATTTGTAAACTTTCTTAAAACATTACGAAAATTATGCATGGACCATATTTTAGCTCATCAGCTATCATTAGTGTTACTGTATTGTATGTGTGGCCCAAGACAATTCTTCTTCTCCCAGTGTGGCCCAGAAAAGCCAAAAGGTTGGACACCTGTCTGTAGAGCTTGCCTTGAACAAACAGAATGTCCCTCCCTTTGCTACTATCTCCTGGTTTACATATCTCCACATGCCTCCAGAGATCCTATTTATCCAGCTACATCCATGTGATCATGTCAGAGATTCAGCAAAATGCATCCCCCAGAATCTCACATTTGTAATGTGGAACTTGATACTTTCAAGACCAACTAGCCTGTTTTAGTAATACTGATCATCTCTTAGAGCATAACTCAAATATAACAGAGGTGCAATAAAAAGAAACTACACCAGTAAGAGGGACAAAGACTAAACTTGTCACATATAAAATGTGAGATCTGGCAAGACTCTAATTTCTAATTTCCATTCAAGTACTCGAATTTCATGAAATTAAGGTATGAAATTCACTGCAGAAAGACTCAAGTTCTCAGCAGAGTGTGGCTAAATGACATGATAAAGTCCTCATAACTGAAATTTGTCAAGGTATTACTATAATTCCTTTTACCATTTGTGCATATAAACCTCTGCTTCAGTGAGCAGAAAGGTAGTTTCAAACAGCTATTGGTTTGTTATCTAGAAATTACGGCACTCACTTCGGCCAGATCAAAATGTAGAGCATATAGGGGTAAAGCCTCCTACCTCTAAAATACTTGTGCAAAACACTTACATATTAGCACCTTTGAGGATAGGTTAATTCGAAATTATTAAAGCATGGGGAAGAAAAAATATCTCCACTTCTGTACACATTATCAAGTTGTATAAAGACAATGAAACTCATAAAGATTAGGGAAAACTAAGGTAAAGAATTTCATAGTGGGGTGGAGTCGGGGCAAGTGTGTAGCAAGTAGAGAGCCTCAGCTCCTAAGATTTTCATTTTTTAGTGACAGGACAACCTGACATTTTCTGATTAGCTATAAACAAGATTGGGCTATTTTTAGTAATGGACCATGCCTAGGAGCCTTTTCAAGCATTTCAGGCAAGATAATAAGAGGTGTATGCAAATAAAGAAATTGAGGCACAGACTACAGAGAGATATGCAGAGAAATTATCCTAAATAATCCAGAAATGAGAGGCTGGACAGGGATTAGATCTCTGTAATTCTAAAACTCTTATTTTCCAACTATATCATAATACACCTTGCTGATGATTGGAAATTTCATCTTTGCTTTAGTTATTTTCTAACTGAATAATGAACAAGTATATTTTCTCTTTATGTACATATATATGTGTGCATATGTACACACACACACACACACACACATATATGTATATTACATCTTCTCTTACACAATGTTCCCAGCTTATTTAGTGAATATATGAAATATACTTTCACTCATTGACTCTCACATATGGAACGGGCTGCTAACACCTAGGGATACAACGGCAAATGAGAAGAACATGATCTTTGCCCTTAAAAAACTTGGTCTAATGAGGCTGACAAAATGTGGATCAAGCAATTACAAAGTAGAGCGCTTTAGGCCATGAGAGAGAGTCTACAGGCTTCTCTGAGTGAAGCAGGGTCTCTTAAATTAGCAGGGGGTGGGGTCTGAAGACAAGCAGAGGTTTCTGAGAGAGTTGATGTACAAATTGAAATCGTAAGGATCACAGGGGTTTAATAGGGAGTTGGTGCTGAAATGAGGAGAGCGTTCCAGGGAGTAGTCATGCACCATTACCACTGGGGGACACATCGTGAGAAATGCAGCGTTAGGTGATGTTTGTCTTTGTGCACCTATCAGAGTGCCCTTACACAAACATAGATGTTGCAGCCTACGACACTCTTTGCCTGTTATGTATAGCACCTTCATACAGGCAGTCTGTTGTTGACCGAGATGTCAATATACAGTGCACGACTGTAACGTGCATGAAGGCCTAGAAGTGACAGAGAACTTGGCCTGTTCCAGAAATGGAGGGAAGGTCAACGTAGCTGTAGTTTTAAATTGGAAAAGGGGGAGGTCACTGACCGGCTCTGAGGCTGTGGAGGTGAGCAGAGGCAAACTCACCAAGGTCTCTGTAATGAATTGAGGCATTTGGGCTATCTTTTAAGAACAATGGGGAGCTGCTGAAGAGGTTCTAAACCAGAGTGGTAAGAGAGAAAATTTGTTTCAATCACTCTTAAATAATTAAGTCAGAAAACCACTGCTGAATTGTGAGAGTCTGAAAACTGTACCAAATCATGAAGAGGTAGTGTTCTACAAGTGTTAAATCTAACAGGGCTTTTAAATAAGCATTTTTGCTTTCAAAACACTGTAGGAGACCACTTAACCTCCTTGAATGACAGCCCTAGTGGCAATAGTCTTTTATTCCAGATGAGCACAATTCAGGAATTAGCCATCTTTTAAGCTTATGATAGAAAGTCATCCACATCAGAAAAAGGGTACGAAGGCAGAATTTGATTTCGTTGTATTCCACACAAAAGGACAAATTTAGAAGTCCCAACCATATGTTACCTTCACAGGACAATTTCAGAATTTCAGTCTTGGAAGAGATGTTAATCATTCAGTCCAATTCTTTCATTTTAAGATGAAGACAGAATAGAGTATGTTTGTTTTTTTTTTTTGCAAGATAATCAGAAATACACAATTATTTAAGATCTGGACCCTTACTGAAAGACTTTAGCATATCATAACGGTAACTGAATCACCACAAATAATTACTGAAAATTAGTACTCTGATGCAGATATGTGATCACTGCTGCTGTTCTTAAGCCTCCAAAGTGGCCTCCAGTGACTTTTGCTTGTTATTATTCACACCTGTATGTAGTCCCCTCCCACAGTGTATCAGACAGACGGTGGCTTCAGTCTTGAGTTCTCTCCTTCTCAGTCTCTCTCTCTCCCACGCGTCCCTCGCCCCATCCCTCCTCCCTCCCTCAGACCTCTCACTTTATCCTGAGCCAGAACCACCCAGCTAAGCCACTCCTGGATTCCAGACCTTCAGAAACTGTGTGCAATAGTAAGAGTTTGGTATCTAAAGTGCTAGATTTTGGGGTAATTTGTTATGCAGTAAAAGAGAAGTGACAAACACTACACAAAATTAGTATACACATATATTTTTAATAAACTTAAACTACAAACATTTTTAAAAATATTTAAATAGTAATTCTTTTCAAAACAATAACATCCATCTTCAACTTAAAAAGACTACTGCTGGTGTTCTTCTTTGAAAAGAGGTGATTAAATGGTTTACAGAATAGTTACTGGATAATTAACAGATAATGTATAGGTCACTGATTCTAATCTAACCAGAATGCTTGGCAACCAGAGGTAGTTAAAACTGAAGTTTGGTTGCAGATGGTAATTGCCCATGGCTACATGTTCCCATTTCAATACAACTTAATTTCCTGCTCTCTTTCTTTTGGAATCTCAGTGAACACAAAATATGAATTTAAATGAAAACTATCACTTTCTTCTTAGGCCTGAGTAGCCTTAGTAGGATGCAGAGTAAGGAATCCACCAGCTAATGATGGTGAAGACAAATAAAACAATCACTTTCCTAATTAAATAAAACCTCCAGGTAAGGAGGAACAGTAGCTGAAACAGCCCTCCTAAGTTTCATCACCCCTTTATATTTCCAATGCAATTATTCATTGAGCATTTTATCAAAAAAATATTTATTGAACCCTTCTACACAGTAGACATAGAGATTACAATGATGAGCTGGATAGACAAGGCTCCACCCTCATGTATTGTTTACCTGGGAGTGGAAAGAAAAATTAAGCACTTACAAAGTGGCGGTAATTATTAAGGAAGGAGAGGAAACGGGTGCAATGCAAGCACCTAGCAGGGTACCTATCCCAGTATGTTGGTGGGGAGGAGCAGGGGGGTTGGGGACAAAGGAGGGAGCGTGGGAAAAGCTTTTGGTTAAGATAGCATTTCAGGCAACAAGAACTCCTTGCACAAAGGCCTGAAGGCAAGGGAGTTCAAGATACACTCAGAAACTCAGCAGTTCAGCCTGGCTGCAGCATAAAGAAGGAAAAAAGGAAGACGTGAGATCCCCAGGAAGTACGCTATACTTTTATGCTGCAACCCAAGAATGGGTACAATTCCTTTTGGTGGGGTTCCCTTTAATAGAGCAAGTATAGGGAAGAATTAAAAAACTAACGAACCTTTTAGGCCCTGACCTTTTGCATGCTGTCTGAGAACATTTATTTATATTCTAGGCCCCGAGACCAATACAGATTAGCAAGGAGTATGTAATGTACACAGTGGCACGAAGTCTGAGATTAGGAAGACTGGCTTTGAATCCCAGCTTGAAAATAGTAGTACCAGCCTCACTCAGATGATGTAACGATGAAGTAACAAATGTGAAGCATCTTGCTCATACTAGGCACTCAAAAACTCTCTTCCCTCCCATCACCTTGCCTCTGAGCCCTGAGCTGGCCTCCTTGATGAAGAAGACACCATGTCACTATCGATCACATGTGACCCCATTACCTGGCAGAGGACCAAGCTCTCTCTTGGACATTTCCTATGTCTCTCCAATTCCCTTCTAGTCGCTACCCTCTTCCTCTGTGAACCTTGGGTTAGACAAATCAGAAGTATTCCAGCATAACAGTCCCTGCATATAAAAACTGTGGCATTTATTAAAAACAAAAATTATACCCATACACAACTGTGAATAATGCATCACTTTATCTGTATGTTATGTGTGCACATGCAGCTGACCTCTATTATTCCTTTTGACAATACTGTGAGGTGAGTATTGTCATCGCTATTTGGCTGATAAGAGTCCTTGGTCCAAAGAATTGACTGATCCTGACCTAAGCTTTGAATGTAGCTCCTCATTTTCTAAACAAGAGTTGTGTCAACTCTACAGACTGCCTCCCAGCAAATATTACAGTGGGCATATATTTAAGTTTTACTTTTCATTTCTTTTAAACATTGTTAAGACTCCAAGAAACATGGGCTTTTACAGACTGTACACCCATTTCTCAATGTCTTTGTGTCCTATCACGTTTTAATTTCTCTATGAAGGGTGATGCTGGTGGCAGCAGAATCTTCTCAAAATACTATTTCTGCCCAATAACCTTTCCAACACTTCAGTGATAAGTGCCACTTTCAATTTTCATACTAACCCGACCACACTCATAACAGTAAAAATAAAGCTTCCTATTTTCTTAGTTGTAAAAACCTGCCTGCTTCTACTGTGAAAATGAGAGCACAAATGAAAGGTTTAATTACTTCCGGTGGACTTCAGCTGCTGATTTCAAATACCATTGTTCCCTCACATGACCAGAGTGCGATCTCATGAAGGTCACTTGCTTCAAGTCTTCTATCCTGGGAACTGCCTGCTTTGTGAAGGAGTCCTCCTCATTTCTGAACAGCTCAAGGAGGGGTCCACAAAAGACCCTATTCCTGCCTTCCAAAGATATCTAAATCAATCTTTCCCTAAGCACCCTTTCCTTTCAGTGTGTCTCCGAAGGGAGTTCTGACCTGGACCGAATCACCAGGGTCCTTCTGAACAGGTGATTCCTGGGTCCCAGGAGCGGGACATTAGCTTTCTACATTACCCAGCAGGTTCAACATTTCATCAGTTAAATATTCCAGAAGTTTTCACCAAAAAAGGTGTTCAGCAAAGTATCCCTTATCTTACACTAGAAGCAACTGGTTTTTAATTTAAGTGATTGGTAAAATATGTTAAGTCAGGTAGTGATTTGTGTTTGACACCTGATACCACCTCCTCCAAATGTGCCTGGGATTTTACAAAATACTATGTACAGTTTATTCAGCCAACCAGAATATAGCTAACTATACTGTCATCCATTCTACATTTCCCCATGTTGTTCACGAGGAGAGCACTTCAAATATTTTGTGAAAATTTGGAAATTAATGGCATTTAAAGAATTCCCCAATATTCAAGGTATTGTAACCCAGACAATGAAGCAAGTGAAGATAGTTTGGTATTATTCTTTACCTACCTTGATGATTCAAATTGTCTAATTTCATTCTAAAATTTTAAATAGCCAGGTTTTACCTGTTTTAAAGTACTTGCACCTATGAGATAATATTAGGAAAAAGGATCAATTTTCACCATCCTAAAACTTAGGATATGAAAAATTCTGTTCAACTTAAATTAGACAGTTTTGGATACGGTACCATGATAATGTAATTACATACACTTGGCAATACATTGTAAAGTGATTGACATCTTTATTGGGAGATATGGGCACAAAAATTACTTCCTCAGGATGTGGGGTTTGGTCAAACACTTGTCAATATCCTTTCCCACATAATTTGTCTCAGGCAGAAAAGGCGTTTGAAAAACAGAAATCAAGCAACCTTCATCAAGTGGCAAAAATCAGATCCTTAAAATAGAAACTTACCAACCCAGGATCAAGGTTGATATTACTTAATGGCATAAGATTGGCTTTCTTCTAATTAGCTCAAGAGAAAGTGAAATACAGGCTTATTTCTAAGTGAGCTCCTCCGGTCCTTCAGTCCAGTGATATTTGCACATCTCACCCGGGCCTTTCGGTTACATATCCACCTCCTAAAGGAGCGGTGTGAAAAAGCAAGAACAATCAATAAGAAAAAAATCCTCCCAGCTATAATTCAGCCACGTGGAGCTGCAGCTGCGGCAGCAGTAGCCCTGACTTCCTGGTTTGCTTCCTGCAAGCCTGGCGGCAGGGGGCTCCGGCAGTGGGTATAAGAAAAGGAGGAGCGGGGGAGCCTCTGTTCGCGGGAGGGGGCTGCGGGCGGGAGGATCTCGGAGGGCTCGCGAGTTAAGGGCAGAGTGATGGCCCATAATTACAATAAAAGTTTGGGAATCTGGAAGCCTTAAGGCCAAGCTGTGGGGCAAAGGCTAACTAAGGCTAAGGACCAGACCCGGGGAAAGTGTTAAGTTAGTTACAAGGTAACAGGGCACTGCGAAGGAGGTCAGTGTGGACACTGAGGGACCGAAGAAGGGGACTGCGGATCTGGAAGGGGGCAGGTAGACAGGAAGCTTAGAAGAGCGAGGCAAACAGGTCGGTTGGAGCTCTGCGGAGGCCGCCGGAGGGCCAGGGGAGGGGGCGGAGGGAATAGCCCGGGGGAAGGTAGAGCCGAGGGGAGTTCCGGATCTGGAGCTGGAAAGGGCAGGCAGTGGAGAGGGCGGCAGCCGAAGCGGTAGGGGTGGGGGAGGGAGGAGGAAAGCCGGAGGAGGAGGAAGGAGGGAGGGGAGAGCTGTGGCGGCGGCTGCGCCCGGCGGTGTGTCTCTCGTCGCCGGAGGAAGATGAGGCTGAAGATTGGGTTCATCTTACGCAGTTTGCTGGTAGTGGGAAGCTTCCTGGGGCTAGTGGTCCTCTGGTCTTCCTTGTCCCCGCGGCTGGACGACCCGAGCCCGCTGAGCAGGATGAAGGTAAGTGACACGCCCGCCCCCTCCGGCAGCAGCGACCTGCAACTTGTTTTGTTTGCGCGCGCGAGTGGCGAGAGCCGGGGGTGGCGGGGTCGGACGCGGCGTTGGCGCCGCAGCTCCGCAGGTGGTGCTGGTGCAGCGCGGGCCGACCGGGGCGACGAGCCCCGCGCACTCTGTCCCCGCTGCCCGCCGCCGGCCCGCCCCCTCGCCGCCCCTTCCTCCTGCGCTTCCCCGCCCCGGGCTTCGCCGCCGCTAACCGCGCTGCGGCTGCGGGTCCGGGCGATCGCTTTCCACGGCGGGACTGGCGGGCGGAGCGGGAGGAGAGCAGTGTCCCTGCTTGGGTGGGGTGTAAGGGGCGCGCGGCCGCTCAGACCCCGATTCCTCGGTGCTGGGACCGCGGTCGCGGCCCGGGGACGCGGGGTGGGTCCAGGCGGCGGCCTGTGGCGCGGGCAGGCCTGAAGGAGGCGAGATGCCGCCGCTGCCATCACCACCGGTCGGGACCAGGCCCCTCGGTCCAGCCTTCCCTCCCTTCACTGCCCGTCCGGAGGTGCCCGCAGCTCGGGGCTCCCCCAGCCCGCCTGCCCGCCGGGGAGTGGGAGGGAGATGGCGCCCCGCCTCCGGCTGTTACGGAGAGCACCGCCTCCCCCTCAACTCCGGTGGCCGCGAGACGGGGTGCGATGCGCGGCCAAGGCCTCGCCCAGAACCGGCCCTTCATCTGGCTTCTCTGTCGAGGAGACAGGCGGTTGGCCCGGGGGGAGCTGAGGGGCGTTCCCGCCCTCCTCTCAGACCCGATCCCCACCGCTCCCGTGGAAATCCTTTCTCCCCTAGCGGCGTCGCTTGCTCGCCAGCCTGGGGTCGGGGCTGTCCGGGGGGAGTGGAGTCAGCTCCTCTTCCCGGGCTGCTGCAGGGCTGCTCCCCCGGAAAACTAACTTGTGCCGGCTGCCTACTAGTTCAGCCCGACGCCGAGGGGCGCCGAGCTCCGGACTGCTCCGCTGGGACGCATTTGTCGGCCGCCCAAGGCGCGAGTGTTATCCTTGACACTCCCTTGCTCTGGAGGGTTTAGTCAGGCGCCTCAGAACATTAATGACCCGGGGCCGCGTCAGGAGGGAGCCGCGGTAACTGTGGCTTCCCTGTCCTAGCAGGTTGACGGCATCCAGGCCTCTCCCTCCATCTTAAACCGCTCCCTCCAGATGCACCTTTGCACTCCCCTCCTTCCTAATCCCGGAACCTGGGATTGCCCCACGAGCCGGCTTCCCTTGGGGGTAAGGCAGAGAGTGAGAAGAAGTTCAGGGCCACGAAGTGTCCCAGGGTCCGTGGGAAGAGTTGTGCTCTGTTTGTGAAGTGCTTTTTTGCAAATATTATCTGCATCGCCTCTGTGTGATCTCCTTTATTAACTTTCTTTCTGGAAAGTTAGCATCAGGAAGTTGAGTGAGAAGGCTCCCATCTTGAATAAATACTAGGAAGAGATCCGTTCCTGGCTATATGATAGTAGATTTACTCTCAAGTTTTAGTATTTGAAGTTTTACTGCAGTGGAATTTCTTTATCATATCTGGCGCGGGGGGGCGGGGCGAATTTTCATCCAGGTCAACTAAGTTAAAGATATTAAAAAGTACCGAATTTTCCTTTTCATTGTGTTTGTGGTTTTAAGCCTCTCAACTCTCGTGGAGTGGTGGTGACCTTTTCATGAGTTTACTTTTAAAATAATTTATTAACAAGATAGTAACTGAATATTGCAGTTGTTCAAGAGTATTTGTTTTGTCAAGTGGCCTATTGCAAAGAACTGGAAATGTTAAAACCCCATTTCTGGGAGAGAAATTGAGTAACACTGACAAAATTAACCATGTTCAGAATGTCCTGCAGTTCAGATGAGAAGTCTTCTAAAGAATTGGTGGACCATCAGCACCAATACCCAACTCTTGACATATTATATTTGTGCTGATATGTAGGTACCCAGCCACAGTGCTCCTTTAATAGATGTAGGAGGTGGTGATGGCTTGATTTTTGGTCCAACTTACAGTCATGTGCTCAATAATGACATTTCACTCAACCAGGGACCTCATATAGGAAAGTTGTCCCATAATACTAATAATGGAGCTGAAAATTCCTATGGCCTAGTAATGAGGTAGCTACCGTAATGTCCTTGTGCATTGTACTCATGTGTTTGTGGCGACACTGTTGTAAACCTCCTGGCCTGCCAGTCATATAAAAGTATAGCACATGCAATTATGTACAGTGCATAAATACTTGATAATAATAAATGCCTGTTACTGGTTTATGTATTTACTATGCTGTTCTTTTTATCATTTTTTTAGAGTGTACTCTTTCTACTCAAAGAAAAGTTGGCTGTTAAACTGTTGCGCTATGCTGGCAGCAGCCTCATATCTCATTGTTTTTTTTTCTTGTGCTTGATTTAATCTCGTGTTGTTTTGTGCAGTAACACGTAGTACAGACTTATAGCCCCAGGAGCAACAAGCTTTCCCATATACCTAGGTGTGTACTAGGCGATACTATCTAGGTTTGTGTAAATGCACTCTGCACAATGATGAAACTGCCTAAGGACGCATTTCTCAGTTGTCCCTATTCATCATTAAGCCATGCAGGGCTGTATTTGATGAAGTTTGTCAGTGGAACCAATGTAATTTCTGTCATTTGCCAAAGACAAAAGCTAGTTTTAAGACTTTAAAACATAATTAACATTAAAAAGAATGCTTACGGATCAGGAGAGCCAAACCCTTTTATTAACTTTTGCAAGCAAGTAGTAACAGGTGTCCAACTTTTTGGCTTCCCTGGGCCACAGTGAAAGAATTGTCTTGGGCCACACGTAAAATACATGAACACTAACGATAGCTGATGAGGAAAAAAAAAAAGTCACACACACAAAAAATCTCATGTTTTAAGAATTTGTGTTGGGCTGCATTCAAAGCCATCCTGGGCGTACATTAGACATGCCTGGAAATCCTAAATGCATAAGCATAATACATAAAAGGACTATTGCCTCCCTTTAATGACAACTAATCTCAGAGCTTCTAACATAAAGCACTAGAAGAACATCTCCTTTAGGGAAGATTCTGACCCAGAATCATTCTGACTCCCAAGTTTCCCTTATCCCTCTGGTTCTTTTCCTTTGATTATGACTGAAGACACCTCCACCCACTGTGAGACACCAGCCTCTCCTTTAATGCTGATACACATATGGACTTTTCTGGATCCTGTAAATGGCCTGAGATAGGCTAGAACAGTTCAGTTTACCAAATACAGATCTGCCTCTACTCCAAGCTTATGTATACTTATAGTTCCACCCTGTGCCACTTTTTGTCTTACTCGTACTTTCAGTGTTGCAGGCACACAGGTGTGTTGCAACCTGGTCCTTTTTAACCTGGACTACTTCCTTGCTTTAGATCAGCTCAGACACTTTGCAAAAATACATTAACCATGGTCAAGGCAAGAAATGAGTTTCTTATGTCCCATCGATCTCTGACTCTCTTGCTGTTTCTCTGAGGTGAATGATGTGAAAAATGATTTTACTCTTTAGACTTACTCTGTTGTGTATGATTTGATTTAATTCATTTATGATTTATTCAGCAAACTTTTTTGAGTGCCTACTACAAGTATGTACCAGTGCTGGGGGGGTGGGGAAGACATTAATTAAGACTCCACAAATCAATACATAAAAATTGTCCTACATGCTGTGAAAAAAACCCCAGAAGGGGATAATAAAATGGAGGAGCTTGGTCGTAGAAGCCTTAGCTGAAGATAGGACTTTGCAGTTGAAATCGGAAGGTTGGAAGAAGAGTAGTTGTTGATGTGGGCAGTGGCAGGGGACAGTCCTGACAGGGGGCAGTATGTGCAAGGTTTCTGGTGAACTGAGGGGCTGGACAGAGATCACTGTAGTAGTTAGAACAGTCCTAGGCACCAAAGGATTAGGTCTTTAGAGCAGTGGGGAAGCCATTCAAGGATTTTTTTTTTATTCATTTTTATTGTTAGACTTATTGGGGTGACATCTGTTAGCAAGGATTACATAGGTTTCAGGCATACAATTCTACAGTGCATTGTAATTCAAGGATTTTTAAACAGGGGAGGGACATGGCTAGATTGTGTTTTGAAAAGATTGCTCTGGCTGCCTACAGAAAGTCTGAATTGGATTAGAAGAAGAGTCATAGGAGTCCTGTTGGAGGTTATAATAGTTCAGGTGGGACATGATGTTGCTTGACTTGGCAGGAAGTGGAGAGTAAATTGATTCAAGAGCTATCAGAGATGCAAAGGCATCAGGATTAGGTGAATGGATGTGGGAGCGAAGGAGAAGAAGGTGTCAAGAGGCCGAGGACGATAAATTATTTGTTACATTACTGAAAATCCTAAAGACAAAATGTATACGTTCTTGTGTTGTACTTTATGGTTATGGGAAAGCTTAAGTTTTTAGGCTTTGTCCTTTGGGTGTTTTAAGGTCAGCATTTATTAAGACCATCTGTTTAACACTTGCAAAGTACAGAAAGTTCCTTTAAATAAATTGGAGTATCTCCCACACCATATATCCCAGATTTTATCCCTGAGTGAGTGTTTAAAGTTGAATCATAGAAAATAAAGGTTTCTAATGGAACTGTTGGAAGATCTTTTAGTGGTTTGATTATAGCAAATTCAGTACTGGTGAGAAGCCTAGAAACTGATGATTTTCTGTGTGTGCAGCTGCTACTTTATTTAGTCAAACCATTAGGTTCAGAACATACCCAGTAGGCCTAACTCAGGAACCGTTTCTATGAAGAGAAGTTAGATATGATAAGCAAGCTAAGACCAGTTGAAAAGAATATCTCTTAAGTGGGATTACCTTGTCACAGTTAGGTTCCACCTTACCAAAGCCATTTCATCTCAGTGATGATTGGTTGCAACTGAAACACTCTGACCTTGACCATGAGATTTTATTTCAAATGGAAGCGCCTTTTATACTATTAGGGATGGAGCTATCCCTTTGCGGAAGTGTATAGTATCTTAAGTCGAAGTGGTCACTCTTTTCTCAGTCTCCTAGGAGAAATGCCAGGGGTTGGCTTTGCTTCTGTTTTCTGTCCTTCCTCACCCCGGCAATAAACTCCCGTTACCAAGTCTAGGAAATCTGGACTGTATAGATCTCTTGAAATTAATGCAAACTTCTGTGTACACATATGTTCTTCTGGGTTGAGAATCAGAAGTTTTCATGTTTCTCAAAGGTGTCTGTAAACCACTGACTGAGTCCTTTGGAGGCAGGATTCGTGTTTCCTGCTCATGGAGTGTCCCCCATCTCCCAAGGTACTGAACCATTCAGTTGTGGCTCCCCATAGATCAGGACACCCTGGACATATAGACATTCCCGAGAATTGTATCTGTCCCTGCGGTGGAAGTGTTTCCTACCTAGTGGTCAAAGGTCAAGCATCAGACCTGTTACCTTTCCTCCTACCCCCCAGAAAGACCCCATTGGAGAATACCAAGCATATCTGAAGTAACAGTCTGTGCTCTCAAGGAGTCACATCTCAGTGACCCCTTTTCTTAGTGAGGAAAAGATGGCCTGATTTTCTTCCCCTCTCCCTTAATCCCAGCACTATAAGGAAACAATACAAGAGCTGTCACAAGGATATGTTTCATCAGTAGCCAAACCAGTTGGTGATTTAGAAAAGCCATTCAGAGAGAGCACACAGTTACTGGTAAAGAAAGAATGAAAACTGTTGAATAGTCGAATTTGGATAACTATTTTGTGACTAGGTTAGCTGCGTGGAATGGGAGATAAGGTGTAGGTGACAATTTGGGTTCAGTATAAGCTGCATTAGATCAGTCAATAATGAATTGGAGACAGAGGGAGACAGAAAATAATGCATCATGAATGAAAATTAGAATTCTGAGCTTGGGCCATATGTAAGCCAAATATTTGTAAATTCCAACTTCAGAGTTACAAAAAGAGTTGGTCAGCAAGATTTGATTAGCTGTCGAATATAGGGAAATGGTTGTGATCATTGAATATTTCAAATATTTATTGAGTGTTTACTATGTGCCATCCATTGCTCTAGGCATTGGAGATACTATACCGTACACCTGAGGAGGTGGTAGGTTTTGACATAAAGATGTTAGTCAGGTCTTGACCTAATAACCACACAGTAGGTGTTGTGTCTGCAACAATAGCAATTTTCTCTTGATGTGTAAGTCAGCCCTTTGTACAGTACCTCCCAACCTCCAGCCATCCATTCGCTCAGAATAATGTACTGGGGGCTCTGCCCCGTAAGCTTCTGGACTGAGTGCTGGAGATGGCAAGAACAAAGACTCCGAGCTCCTCTCATAAGTGAGATAACCGGTATGAGTATGTCACAGTCATGAAAAGGAGGTTCTTACATGGCTGTGGGAGGTGGGTATTCAGAGGCAAGAGCGGAGAGCATGGTATTTGGCTAGACCTGGAGTGTCCGTGGGATTGGGACAGGTAGAGATGAAGGGAAGAACATTCTAGACTAAAGGAATCTGATGAAACCAAAAAGAAGTCTGGCTTACTGGTGAAAGGGGGTGAAATTTAAGATTAGAAAAGAAGTTTGGGCCACAGTTTGCAAGGAATTAAGTGGTAAGCAAGGGAACTGGGTTGGGGTTTTATTAAGGGGGTAGAGAAGCTTTTTGGAAATTTTGAAGAGGAGTTGAAGGAGTGGTAACATTCATTTATTCATCAACTTTTGATTCACTAATTCCCTCAACAGATATATCAAATGTTGAGTGTCCTATAAGTACAATTTATTGATCTAGGCCAGGGGTGTCCAATCTCTTGGCTTCCCTGGGCCGTATTGGAAGAACTGTCTTGGGCCACACATAAAATACACTAACAGTAACGATAGCTGATAACTAAATAAAAGGTCACCAAAAATCTCATAATGTTTTAAGAAAGGTTATGGATTTGTGTTGGGCCACATTCAAAGCCGTCCTGGACCACATGTGGCCCGCAAGCTATAGGCTGAACAAGCTTGAGTTAGAGGATCGGAGAGACAAACATTGGCATGACCTGCCAAGAACCATCTGTGTTGGGCCATGGGTTGGACAAGTAAATAATAGCAACAATAACAGATAACATACATTAAATCCTTACTTTGTTCCAATTCTACATGTATTATGTTGCTTAATTATAACAATTACCCTCTAATGCAGCGGTTCTCAACCTGTGGGTCACGACTTGAAGGACCCTTTCACAGGGGTGGCCTAAGACCATCGGAAAACACATATCAGATATGTGCATTTCGATTCATAACAGTAGCAACATTACAGTTATGTTGCAGCCACGAAAATCATGTTATGGGGGTCACCACACCATGAGGAACTGTATTAAAGGGCTGCGGCATTAGGGAGGTTGAGAACCACTGCTGAGTCTAATGCGAGTCTGATGTAATACCCCACTTTATAAAGGCGGCCACTGAGTTAGTGAAAGGTGAACTCTTTGCTCAAAACCTTTCACTTAGGAAGTAGTAGAGCCAGGATTCAACCTCAGGTGTTCTAACTTAAGAGCTTCGCTCTCTGTCCCTATTCTGTGGATTTTAACAACATAGACGAGACCCTGTGGACTATACTGAAAGGGGACATAGCGATGATAGAGAGGTCATTTCAAACAGCAAGAAACACTGTGAAGGTAGTACAAGATAATATGAAAGAGAAAGGGCAGAGGGGACCACTCAGGGAAGGTCAGGGAAGGTGATGGCTGAAATGAGGCTTAAAGAGTTTAAGCCTGTAGTGCAATTCTGAGGAAGAGCATTCCAGGAAGAGGGAACAGGAAGTGTAAAACCGCTGAGGTTGGAATGAGGCTGTAATGTTTGAGGAATAAAACAAAAGGCCAGTATGACTGGAGCATGGGGAGTTCTACAGCACTTAATAAGGTCACAGATACAGGCAGGTCTTTGGGTTTGATGATAAATTGTGTGATCATTTCACCTACTATGTGAGATAGTCCTAGATAAACAAAATGAGTAATGACACCCCCCCTTTTTTTTTTGGCCATGGGTTTGTGTATTTGGCCAGATACACAAATAACAATTGCAACGGATGAGACAGAAACTATATTGGCTAAGTCCACGGGGTCTTGTGGGATCACAATGCAAGCAGAGTCTAGTCTGTGAGGCTGTATGCTGTCGCAGAGCTCGTCTTAGAAAGGGCATGTGGGGGAGGGATGAGGACATGAGGATGGAGGAACAGTGTGTACAAAAGCATGAAAGATTGCAGTGAATCCTGGGGACTGTATGCTTGGAAGATTAGGTTGGGGGGAGGTGGAGGAGTGGAGGAGAGACCCTAGAAAGAGAGAGAGAATCTGAACCCTGAAAGACTAAATACTGTGAATGGTCATAGCTGGGCTCTAAGGAATAATCTGGAAATAAGTGAAGACTAGATTTCATTGAAGAGAGTAATGTCTCTGCAGGACATAATGAAACCTAAACTAGGAAAGAGACCAAGAAAATCAGTAGAAGAGAAAGAATATGAAAGTAGGATTACCCAGTGGGGGGAGGACTCCTCCTGGATGGACCAGGAAAGGACCAGAACTGCCCCACACAGTAATTCTTAAACGTCAGTGTGCATCAGGATCCCCTGAAGGGTGTGTTAAAACACCCACCCGTTAAGCAGCCTCCGGCCCTGAATTTCTGACCCAGTAGTCCTGGGGTGGGCATAGAATTTGCATGGCAAACTAGTTCCCAGCTGATGCTGATACTGGTTGCCCAGGAATCACATTTTGAGCAGCACTGGTGTAGAGAACATGTAGATTTGGGGGCTGTAAAACAACAACAACAACAACAACAACAACAACTGTTTGATTTAGGCATATGCTATTTGACAGAGCACAGGTCAGTTTGGTGAAGGTTCTGCCAGGTAGATGGGGCGCAGAATAGAAATCAGTATTGGATACAGAGTGCCGTTCTCCGAGTGGATCGGCAGATTCAGGAAGTATGTGTGGGTGGAGGAGAAAAATGTGAGTAGGAAAAAAGAAACACGGGAAATACCTTATTTTAGGAGCTAGGACAGGGAGAGATGAAAGAAGGCATAGGCAGAAGGGAAATGCTTCAGAGAATTTTACCCTGAACAGTGTAGAAAATATAGGCCAAGATAATTTCTTTAAGGGTGGGACCATCAACAATTTCAAATGCTACAATATTTGAGCAAGATCTGATTAGAATCAAGGATGCAGCAAGTGGCTGTGGAAGCAAGGTTACCTGCCTGCTAAACTAACCAATGGTACCTGGGCCTAGAGAGAGACAACAGTAGCATGTTCAATGAGTAGCATCTCAGTAAATAAATAAGATGACCCAGGAAGACTGGCTCAGGTGCATACAAAATTCAAGTGGTAAAGAAAGGGTTATATTAGAGAACCTCTAATTGTCAAAGAGGAACTTAACCCATTTGGGGTTGTATCTATTCTGCCTTCATCTCCCCCTCCCTACCACTTGAGTGCATGCGTGTGTGTGTGTGTGTGTGTGTGTGTGTGTGTGTGTGTGTATAGACACATGTGTGTGTATATATTTTAAGTTGAACCACAGTCATGTAGTTGTGATATCATATATTCTATATTTAACATAGACATATTAAAATATGATTGTGATTACACCATAGGCATTTTTATATGTTTGTTTGTTTGTTTGTTTTTTGGGGGTTTTTTTGGGTAGTTCTCTGGCTGGGAATCAAACCCAGGCCGCAGCGTTGAGAGCGCTAAAGCCTAGCCACTACACCACCAGGGAACCCCTTTATACTGTTTTAGTCTAAAATCCAGTAACTTGCAAAAGAAGAACATTTTAATATAAAAAGTTGGAAAAGAAATTTTATCCTGAGGATATTAGACATTTCTTAGTTTTTAATACATTAATTTGGCTGATGTGCATTTAAAAGAAAAAACAGAATTGCAAAACTCTATGCTCATTGTTTCAATAATGTTAATTTTTACAAATGAAGTCTACCGTTTAATTCTAGTTCAGCCTGTGATCTTGAAAGCAACCCTGAGACAACTGGAGCAGCAATTACCCAGGGCTTGCTTAAGCCTTTTTGGAGAGGGAAGAACTAACTTTCGGTTGCTAAGAATCCTGAATATTTCAAAATGAGAAATGTTCTCATTTCTGCTCCATTATAAATTCTCTTCTGGGCTTCCCAGTCTTCATTGCATTTTTAAATGTTGCTCCTGAGACGCATTTAAACGTGCCAGCAGGGAGACCTGATTGAGTTCATTGAATATAAGAACTGGTACACTGAAACTTGAGGAAAAAATTAACTTTGCATTATCTAATTAGGTTTATAGACTTGCTGCAGAGCACTCTGGTTTCCCAAACCTAGAAGGTACAATTAACTGCAGTATTATATCAATACCAACTAGTCCGCTAATAGGCTTCCAAGCAAAGCAATTGGAATTTGTTATTACCAAGGATAAACTGGATGAATTAAAATTAAATCACACACTATTGGGAGCAGTTCTGTATGAGAATAGAATAGAATAGATGACCTAATCATTTTTTTCATCTTTAATCTTTTGTTGTGTCCCTGGGCTTAAAAATACATTTAAGCCTCAAGAGGTATGCTACTCTCTTCAATAGTAAACTTACATATTTAATGGTTATTTGCCTTAAATGTAATTTTAGCATTTGTAGTTCTTACCTTTATAAAATATTTTGTAATATGGTTTAGTGTTTAAGTATTGAGGTACTTACTATGAAACTATATTCACTGGTAATATGTACACTTTATATTAATTAAAGAGTAAGTTTGTCTTGAATAGAAATTAACTGAGAAGCTGCCAAAACTTTTCTTTTGTCAGTCTTAGGAGAAGGTGGGTATGTCAGCATTTGTTTATTAAGCTATCTGTAATTATCCTTTGACTCTTGATTTCCTTTTTGATACACACACACACACACACACACACACACACACAAACCCTGTGATAAGATATTCTCTTTAATGTGAGCAAGGATTGCAAGTAGCTTTTACAACAGCTCGGATGCCTAATCCTTCTCCAGCTGGAACCCTTGTTTTAAAATCTAACTCACCGAGTTTCACTATTGAAGTGGAATGGTAGTCTCAGGTTCTTAATGCAGTATGAGACATTTTGAACAGTTTTATGGAATTTTAAGAATGAACACTTGTTCGCAACTGCTATTGTTACATCAGTGCACTATGTTTGTGCTTCTGTGAGATTTTCTTTTTTTGAAAAATTCTTAAGAAAGGCTAAATAGAAAAAAAATAGAACAATAAGTTATGATTGTACTTTTATAAAAAGTAAAGTCTCTAAACCATGATGTTTGAAGTGCTCTAGATGTCCATTACTTGTCATCATTTACTGTTGCACTTTAAATAATTTTATCCTGTTGAATTTGAAGTAAACATTTCATATATAGTTCATTAACAACTATTATTGGAAAAATAGTTCCCTTACTATCCTAGCACAAAACAAAATGATTAGTATACTTGAGTCATGCACATTTCATTTTGCCAGAATATTGCAAAGCTATCTGGGTAAAGATTGTAAATCGATGATCTTTGGCACTAATTCAACACCAACAGGAATCCCCAATTTGGAGTGCAATGAAGAAGGAAGCTTTGTTCATTGCCAACAGTTCGGTTGTGATACAGCATGATTGTGGAACAGCACAGCTGTGGAGCACCTCAGTAGTGTCACAGCTCAATTAGGAAGTGTGGCTGTGAGATGGCCCTGGGACTAGGGGTCCCTGGGATAAGGCCCCTCTCCTGCTAGACAGCTCTGCTCTGCTCCATCCTGCCTTGCCCGTCACAGCTCTGGGAGAATGTCTTAGGTGTTTCAGTTCCAATGGCAGCTGGAGAAACTGCAGTGTGTTCCTCAGCCAGAGGGAAGCTGACTTATATTAGTATAGTGAGAAGTCCGGCCCCTGGTCCTTGATTGGTCCGTTCTCATGCAAATGAGGACTCCATATCCTCATAGTTTGATTGGTCAGTGAAAGTGCTAATGAGTATATAGCTGCATGGCTCCGGTTGGATGGGAAAAGTCTCAGTCCTATTGGTTGAAATACAGTTCCAGGAACTCCTTTTATGAGGACTATCAGTACAGGCTTTGCTCAGTTCCCAATGCAGGCAGCTTAATGCAGGCTTCTCCCTGAAGCTCAGTTTGTATAGAAATGACTGTTAGGCTCTGTTTTTAAATTTGAGCCCAGTTAGCCACCAGGGGCCCTTCTTAGTAGGTATCTGCTTTCTCAGGGTCACAAGATGTTCAAATTTAGAATATTAGAAGAGAGGAGCACGATATGTAGACTCTATTTCTATTTAGATTTATAATGTATTAGTCATTTGTATAAACATTTCAAAATGACTCAGGAACAATCCAGTGTGTGTAAATCAATTAAGGTATTTTTATTTGCTTGATTGTTTAATGCTGCTATAAAAAATAGATATTTGTGATGGGAAATATTTGCCTAGAAAAATTTACCCCGTAATGTATTACACTGGAGTTCTCTGTCAATATCAGCCCACATACCTATGAAATCAAAGATCCACTTTACATAGCCATTTCAAAACTTGTCTTAGACATTTTCTAAAATTATTTGGCTTATTAGGTAATACGTTTTAATTCTGCTTACTTGGAATGACTTAAATCCAACCCCCTTCCTTCAGTATTTCCTTCTGGCAATTCTTATCAGACAATCTGATCATTATATTTCTTAAAAATTTAACTAATCCAATAAAATTGTCTTTTAATTTCTAATACAGCAAGGTGTCCCATATAAATCTTCATATTTGTTACCTTTACAATTTGTCTGCAGGGTTTTACATCTTTTCTTTTGAAAGAAAGCTTTTAACCGCCCCCGCCCCCCCATTCGAAAGTCTGCTAACTCCTGCCAGGGCGATTTAAAATGAATAAAAAATCCATTAGATTTTTGGCAAATAAGCCTTCAATTATGGTACAGAATAAATGACTACAAAGTGCTTTTTAATGTAATGGACTGGAAATGACTGAAATCTTGTACTTTACACATGCAGATTTTTCTGGTAGGGTGGGGTTTCACTTTTTAAGTTAAAAGATCTCTGCCAAGATTGGAAATTTTGGTCACTTAAATATATAATTGCATGTTAACTTTTAAGCAAAGAATTGGTAGAATTGGGAAATACAGGCATGCAGTTTCATTAACTATTGCTCTCTGCTTGATGGCCTCGGACAAAATTTAAAGTCTAGTATTTGTAAAAGAAGGTTGTAGGAGAGTGTTTTTATTGCGGTGGTCAATTAAAATAAATTTGTTTACAGTCTGGGGAGATCCTAGTGGGTGGTCAAGAGAAAAATACTTTTAGCAAATAGTTTTCTAAAATTCTGTATTCTTCTAATGTGCTAAAAGAGGGTGATTTCTAAATACCTTGGTATTTTATAGAAATACATTTTCTGCATGAAATTAAGATGACTCTTAGTCTCTTTTTGTAGTTAATGTTTAGACTCTAAATACATGACACAGATCTTAAAACACATGAAACACAGTTGTTAACTCTGAAAATTCTGAAAGGCATTATCAAACCCGCAAAGATAATAGAACCAAAAATACCGTATCTTTCCCCAGGTCCTGACTTGCGGAAAAACTGCTGGCATCGCCTGAAGTGTGGGTCAAACTATGTACACGCTAGATGAGTATGCTCAGATTACATGTTTTCTCCAGCATCTTCTTTGAAATCCAAGGAAGGTTTTAATGACTATGACTGCATTTTATTTTCCGTGAATTACTACTGCAGGAAGAGTGCCAGCCACTCTTGTTTGAACATCCTATCCCTGTGACTAAATTGAAGACAGTCGCAACCAGAGACTAATAAATAGCTTCACAGTGGTACCATCATGTTTCCTAAGAGGCAGTTATTGTCCTTGACCTCTGCTCAATTAACTGGTAACACTAAGAGAAAAGTAAATGTTAGTCTTTGTTATATGTTGTCAAAAATCCCTCCCTGATGATAACATGAATGGCTTGAAACGTGTATTCTGATTTGCATGTACTTCTTTATCTTAAATGCCAGGTACTTGTGTTTAATAGCAAACATGTCTTGTGTGGTGATTTATGACTTGGAAGGGCTGATAACATGTAGAAAGAATTGCTAAAAGGAAATTCTTGTCAGTGACAATGAAGAGCTTTTTAATATTACCGGAAATCAGAAACTTAGATAAATGCAGAGATGATATTTAGATATTTGTTCAATATTTTTGTTTTCTAACTATTGTGATACCTTTCGTACTGCTCCTTCAGTTTTTCATGGAAAATAACTGCAATGTATATAACTGTTTTTCCCCCTTGGGGCGGAGGATTCCTTTCTTGGATTATGAGACATTTGTGGAGTGGTTAGTCAGTTTCTTTGAGTCCCAGTGGGTGCCGAATGTGAGAATAGTTTCATCAAGGTTGAAAATGTCAGTCGTGTATTTTATTGATTGCAAGGTAGCTAAATAACCCAAGCTTGCCATTTGGGCACACAGCATGTAGCCTTTGAATAATGAGGCCAGCATCTAACACATGGAGAGGTTGGTTGCACTTTCTGAACAGACCCAATTCTTTTTAATTAAAGATACCTGCATCTTCACATTTCTCTGTCATATCCATGACTCTTGTGATGAGTCAGTTGAGTCAGTCCTAATGAAAAAAAAATTTTATTTCCAAAATTAGAGATAATGAACTTTTAAAAACTTTTATGCTCTTTGTATAATCTGCATGCACCCCCCTCCCCACAACTCCTCTCACATGCCTCACTTTTTAGCTGTTGCATCCTGCAAGATACTGCCTAGGAATGGAAGAAAGAGTAGAGATGTGGTTTTCTTGCAGGAGAGTCCATCCCTTAAAAGACTGCACATTTTCCTTCGTTGACAGGGGCTTAATTTAAAATTGCCTCATATATGCAGTGATGAAAATCAAGTCAAATTTAAATTACTAAGTGGAACATTTTTCTGATAATTTTTAAAAAATGAACATCTGATTTAGAACAGCGTTGTTATTTTGAAAGGTTAACATTCTGAAAGCTGAAGTTTGAGTCTACTTTTCTCCGTTTTTACCACTGTTCATCAGGTAACTGTAACCATTGGTTCCCTTCTCAGAATTAAGTGGTAAAAATCGTAAGATACCCAGTGCCTTTGCAAGTCAGGTTCCTGATTTATTTCTAGGGCCTTCCTTGTAGCTATATTTACTTATTTTATTTCCTAAATCCATGGGCCAGTACTGATATTCATAGCTGTCTTTACTTAGGACATCGTAAGTGTACATTTAAAAATATATTTGTAATAGATGACTTACATCGAAGAAGTAAAACAAGAAACAAAACCCACCATGCTTTAACTGGTTTGTGGGGAAGCAAAACACACGAGAAACATGCTACATTTCAGTCTACTCATTATCATTTGGACATCAACTTCTCCTTGTCCAGAGAAGACTTAGGTTCGTTGAATTCTCTTATTGCTCCGTGAAAGCATGTAGCAGTGGACATGACCTCATTACATATGTTTAAGGCGTAAAGGACAATGCCACTTACTGCTAGGAGTGAAGGTTAATAAATTGCAAAAAGAAAAGTGGAAAATTCATTCTGAGGAAGGAGAGCTAGTATAATTTATGACTTGGATTACTACAGTTACTTCACTGAGAGAATTCCCTGAGCTTCTAAGAATACAGGTACTACATTTGTGTGATTTTATAATACTGCTTACGTGCTTTCTGTCCCAGTCAGTGTAATAACGTAGAATTTCATACCGTAGGCTAGCTACCAGGAAGTGGTGGAGGTGAAAACCATGTCGCTGGGGAATTTTTTATTTCCTTGTGTAAGCCTTAGCGCAAGCTCGTCCAGCCCGTGCGGGCCGTGGGTCGTGGGCCACATGTGGCCCGGGATGGCTTTGAATGCAGCCTGACACAATTTTGTAAACTTTCTTAAAGTGTTATGAGATTTTTTTTGTGTGACTTTTTTTTTTTTAAGCTCATCAGCTATCATGTTAGTGAATTTTATGTGTGACCCAAGACACTTCTTCCAGTGTAGTCCAGGGAAGCCGAAAGGTTGGACACTCCTGCCTTAGAGCCTCCCCCTGTCCTGCTGGTGCTGCTGTTGTATGAACTGTAACCATTTCTGTGGTTACGTAATGAACTGTATACTACTAATCAAGTAAAAGACATACATTCGGTTCAAGTTCAAGAGATGCAGCAATCTCATGGTTTTAGAATGTTCTGATAGTGGTCTTTTCTTATCACTGTCTCTTTTTGAGAAACCCAAATAAGTTTATAATTAATAAAAAAAGATTCCTGGGGAAGGCACATTCAAGTTGATCATAGTTTTCCTTACCAGGGCTTGAGTGTGGGAAGTCCGAAGGGCATGCTCTCTCAGAGGAGGAGCTTTGCTACAGTAGAACCCGGTGTGTTGGCCGCGGGGAGTACAAGGATGAGGACCCCTAAACTACACAGGGGTTTTTAAAAAAACAACTGAATATTAATCCCTGTGAATACTAACTATCCTGGGAAATTATACTGATGTTTAATTTACCTTACTATGTAATCTGTAGCTCCCCAAGGACAACCTGGTGGATTAAAACTGAAAGCTGACATCCGTGTGTAATACAAGTTCACATGGGCTTAGACAAGGGTTGAAGTCCTGGTGTAAACACTGCTAATAGCTTTAGTGAGCTGACTCAATGTCTCCAAGCCTCCTTTTCCTCATCTGTAAAGTAGATAGAAAGTCCACTTCTTAGCAACATTCTTGTGCTTTCACGAGGTTAAGTTTATCAGTGCTCCTAGGACAGGGTTTAAGTTGCAGTTTTACACATCATTTTCCTTTCCCTTCCTTCTTCACGGATAAGGGTAGTAATGTATAATTTCAAGAGTGGTTAAAAGAATGAAAATAAGTTATGCAAATTTATTATGAATTAATTATTTTTAATAAGTGAAAAAGGGTGGAATATTTTTTTTCTCCTGGATGTTTAGACTTTTGTCTTAGAACTTATGTCCTTCAGTGTGTTAATATTCTAAAATGGGGAAAGAGGAAAATGCTGTCATTTACTTACTAAAAATATATTCTTTATTCCTGAATATAAATAATATATGTTTATTGTAGAAAATATTAAAGAATGCAAGCAAGTAAGAAACTAAGAATCACCTATAATCCGTCTTAGTCAGAGCTGATTGTCATAATATGTTGTATTTCTTGCCGAAATTTAAGTATATGTAGTCATAGACCACATATATATCACTTTGTAGATTGCCTTTTTTATTTTACTGTAGAAATAGTTTCCTTTATATATTGTTTCTAGGATATATACTGATTTGTAAACTAATCTTGTAATATCTGGTCATTTTAACATTGAAGTATTGTAAGTATTAGGGACAAGAAATACCAGTGTGCTGGGAATTACAGGTCCTAAATTGTTGTGTATACCAATTTAAAATTTTTTTTTCAAGTGAAACTGCTTCTACAAAAAGTATAAGTGTGATTCTGAGTTTTCTAAGATGGTTTTAAAAGTTGCTGAATAAACTGATTTGGGGTACTCCCTGGCTAAACCAACGATTAAGGAGAAAGCAGAAGTGATCTGAGGGAGAACAGAAATGCACACGAACAGTTATTCTTTGCAGTTCCTTACGTCACTGCCTCTCTCTTACTCTTCCTCCGGCTTAGTCTACAACTTAATGTTGAGTTGTGATTGCTGAACGCTAAAGCAAGCCTGTCTGCACCTGCAGCCTGCGGTGCAGTTCAATACAAATTCGCGAACTTTCTTAAAACATTATGAAAATTATGCATGGACCTTTTTGATTTTTTGTTTTGTTTTGTTTTAGCTCATCAGTTGTCATTAGTATTAGTGTATTTTATGTGTGGACCAAGACAATTCTTCCAGTGTGGCCCAGGGAAGCCAAAAGTTTGGATACCCCTGCTCTAAAGCTTTTAAACTTCTGCTTTGTAAGTATTAAGAAATCTAAGTCATTGCCCTGGGGTTAATTATGAGGCTCAGTGAATACATTGTTAATTTTTTTTTAATTGTTAGACTTATTGGAGTGACATTGGTTAACAAGAATTACATAGGTTCCAGGTGTACAATTCTATGGTACATTGTCTACTTGTTGCATTATATATTCACGACCCAGTGTGTGTTCTCTTTCCATCACCATATGTTTGGCTCCCCCTCCCTCTTCTCCCACCCCGTCTCTCCTTGCCTCCAAATAACCCTTAAACTATTGGTTGTGTCCATAGGCATCTTTGTTTGTTTCTTTCTTTGTTGCTTTCAGTTTTATATTCCACATATGAGTGAAGTCATATAGTTCTTGGTTTTTTCTGTCTGGCTTATTTCACTAAGCATGATGATCTCCAGGTCCATCCATTTTGTTGCAAATGGCAATATTTCATCTTTTCTTATAGCTGAGGAATATTCCATTGTGTATATGTACCACAGCTTCCAGTCATCTGTCGCAGGGCACTTTGGTTGTTTCCATGTTTTGGCCACTGTGAACAGAGCTGTGATGAACATTGGGGTACATAAGTCTTTGCGGACAAAGGTTTTCAGGGTTTTTGGGTAGATCCCCAGAAGGGGGATTGCTGGGTCAAATGGTAGCTCCATTCCCAATTTTCGGGGGAACCTCCACACTGCCTTCCACAGTGGTTGTACCAGTTTGCACTCCCACCAGCAGTGTACCAGAGTTCCTTTCTCTCCACATTCTCTCCAGCACTTGTTATTCCTTGTCTTGTTGATAACAGCCATTCTCACAGGTGTGAGGTGGTATCTCATTTTGGTTTTGATTTGCATTTCCCTGATAGCTAATGAGGATGAGCATTTTTTCATATGTCTGCTGGCCATTTGTATTTCTTCGTGGGAGAAGTGTCTGTTTAGGACCTCTGCCCACTTTTTAATTGGTTTGTTTGGGGTTTTTTGTTAGATGGTGTTACTTCTTTGTATATTTTAGATATTAGACCCTTATGAGATGCGTTGTTTGCAAATATTTTCTCCCATTCAGTTGGCTGTCTTTTTGCTTTATTGATGATTTCTTTTGCTTCCATGAGATTTTTTTCTTTGTTGCTTTTATTTATTAATCTTGTTCTATTGTCTCTGTATTGTGAAGAATACTTTTTCTTTCTACCATTTCAACTCAGCCACTTCTGAGTTGTGAATGTTTAAAAATAAAAACTGTGCCCTTTCTTTTAGTCACTGAATGGTTGAACTGTACTTGTTTCACTGTTCAGTGATAGGAATCCTCTTTTCTGTGTCCTTGAGTCTTATTTTAAGTTCACACACACATTGTTTGCATATTTGTTTATACTTACATGTAGTAATATAACAGGTCAGTATTGTCTCTTCCTATTCAGGATGGGAGCTGAATGCTAGTCTGAAAATTGTTGTCTCTCTCTCTCATTCTCTGACCTGCTGTAATTTAATTTAATCTCAGAATTTTTGTCTTGTCACAGGGAATCCCAGTAAAAGTGGTTTCTTGACTTCAGTCGTGAGATAAGAGGTTTTAATAGTTATTAATTGCTATTCATGTAGAAATAGATAGATGTCCAATGTATAGATTATGTGTCAGTACTAGAAACTCATTTCATGTGATGAAAATATCAAAACAGGTCCCCTAAACCAAAAACATTTTGTAGGCACATAAAACCAAATCCATGTCATGCATGTTATAGGAATACATTTTTCTGCATAGGCAAGATTGAGTGAAGCTTCTTAAAATATGAGTCTAATAACGTTTGTGTTGAAAACACTACCTTTTCATTTGGAAACTCCCTGTAGTAATCATAGATATTCTTCCTGAACTCCAAGGAGCTTCTGTGTACAAAATTAACATCGTCTGTCTTGACCAGTTTCACTACTAGTATTTAGTGTGCACAATGCCTCTGGAAGCCTTGAAATGGTACCTGCTGGGAAACAAATGATTTTCACCACTGTCCCAACCTTCCCTGGGGAAATTGCAGGAAGGGCAGACAGCAAAGGTTCAAAGTTACCAGTTGGCTCTATTGGTTTTATGTTTGTTAAGTGGGTAGTAACTAGATATTTGGGGTTGATAGCCATTAAAATAGTGATTTGACTACAATAACAGACATCCAAAAAACTAGGTGGTGTTTTTTTTTTCTTATATAAACACCCAAACTGATCTGGCAACTCTTCATAGCCAGTATGACATCATCAGGGATCCACGCCCCTTGTCTGTTGTTATCCTGTCATGCCTAGATAGTTGCTCTCATCTATGTGGTCTGAGATTTCACCACTTTGTCCACACTCCAGCAGTGGGAAGGAAGGAAACAGAAAGGGGCATTTGCTTCTTCCATCTGTTCCTGTCACTTTGAACCACATTCTTTGGCCAAAACATAGTCACTCAGAAGGAAGTTGGATATGTATCTTTATTCTGGGTGGTCATGTGCATAGCTGAAAATCAGAGGTTAGGAGGTGATTAATTAATGAGAGAGAAGGAGAGAAAGGACATTGGGAGGCATACAGGGTAGTAGCATATAAGTTTTTTAATGATAAAGTTGTAAAAGCAAGGGTCAAAAGTCACTTGTCTGGGTGGTGAACACATAATGCAACACTGATGCACTGTAGAATTGTACACCTGGAACCTATGTAATTCTTATTAACCAATGTCAACCCCATTAAGTCTAACAATAAAAAGAAAAGTCACTTGTAGCTCAAATTTTAGTTCTACCTAACTTCTCCTCTGGAAAAATCAGTATAGTCTTGGTATACATAAAATTCGTTTATTTTTGTATTACTTGATTAACTGTTGATTTCAGGATTCTTTTCATATTTATCTGCTAAGTTCACATCAACAAGACCAATTTTTAAGTTTGTCTTATGCACGCATTATCACCAAGCATTGCTTTTTAGCATAGGTGTTCAGTAAATTTGTATCACATGGAATTATGATGGATTATTAAAATTGTGCCTCTTTTGTTTGATTGTTAATAGAGTCAAAGTTTGGTTGTCTTTGTTGTTGTTTTCTGCCAACTGGAGCAGTCCCTACTCCCTACATCAGATGCGTTACCCACTCTCAGAAATGTAGAGGAGGTATGGAATTTTCAGGATTAGTGAAGATGTGTTATCACAAAGTCACTTTCAGGTCCCTTTGCTGTTGACAGTCAAGAAACTATGAAAGGGGTTATGGGTCATTGGAGGAGGTAGCATAAGTCTGTGGATTCACAAAGCAATGAAGTAGGTCTTATAGCAGGAAAGATGTATTGGAGAATTGGAAAAGCAAAATGGGAATATCGAGGAAACAGTGATTGCAGGAAGAGCTACCACCCTCACGGTGGCAGGAGCTGGGTGGTGGTGGAATGAAGAGCTTGGGATTATTAGAATTTAGAAGTTCACAGGAGAGGCCCTGCAAGTTGGGGTTCAAATCTCTGGGGGTGGCTTGGGAGGGCCCTGGCCAGTTGCCTGTTGTATCTTTAGATTCTAAAGTTTAGAATGTAAGAGGCTGTTTTGAGGATGGACTGAGTTGGATACATGCTAGAAACTAGAACCACTCTAACTGCCATGGTGAAGTGCCTTGACTTAGACAGCAAGCAAAGAACCATGATCTCCTCTGCCAGCCTTTCTGTCCCCCTTCCTCTGCCAGCCTTTCTGTCCCCTTCTAGTGTCCCCTCTTGATAAAGCCTAACAGGGAGACAGTTGGCAAAGCAGAAATGTCTGCAGCGTCCCAGACTGCAGAGCAGAATATTGAAGGGTGGATTTGGATAATAAGGGCAAGAGATCATAGTTTAATACCCTACTCCTTGCTGGATATTAGGTTTCCTTTGGAAAGTTCATATTGGAAGGCTTAGAGTCAGACAGTTCTGTGAGAGCAAAATGGTCAGCCCAGTCTTGTATTCTGTCACCTGTACCACAGCTATTTTTCTGCATTCTTTCATCCTCATAAGTTAAGGATGCAGCTTGGATTCTCCTTGCTTTCCTTCCAAAACCCATTCTGAAACTGTTCTTCATAAATTTCCTTAAGACTTTCTTGAATTTATTTCTAGTGCCTGTGACTCATTAAAAAACTACTTAGTAAGACTTTTTAGGTGTCTTGCATCATGTTGGGCC
Source organism: Lyroderma lyra (assembly GCA_004026885.1). Lineage (NCBI taxonomy): Eukaryota > Metazoa > Chordata > Mammalia > Chiroptera > Megadermatidae > Lyroderma > Lyroderma lyra. The sequence goes on along the minus strand of PVJL010001126.1, from coordinate 101,566 downwards.
TTGAAGATACAAAGATAACTAAGATACAGTCTCTGCCCTCAGGGAAGTAACAACCTAGTTTGCAATACAAGGTGGATGTGAAGAAACTAATATGTTAAATACTAAAATAGAATGAATTGTACCTGGAAAATGGAAAAGAGCAGGCTCAGGGAGGAGAATTAACTTTTGGGCTCATCTTTAAAGGTCGGACTTTGCCAGGCTGAGGAAGGAATGTGTGGGTGTGTGTTGTAGAGGGGTGCAGCATGCAGAAACTACAAATTTAAGGGGAAAGAAGGAAATAATTATTAAGATGGCATATGCTCAGTATCTACCAGTTGCTGTATGAAGAAGCCTTCTATACTTGCTGTAAAAAGGCTGCTTTTTGGCTTCCAGGGAGTTGCATTGTGTCAGAGTTTGGAATTTGATAGGCATACTTCTTCCCACCCTGGTCCAGTATGCTGGTCTATACTCCCGCCATATGTTTGCTAGGATGATTCGCCTTTATAAGCCAAAATGTACCATTTTTTAAAAATTTATTTTCAAATTGAAGCTGCCTCATTTCTGTCTTCCTAATTAGTTGTCCCTCAGAACAATTTCTAGTTTTTCTCTGTGAGGCCTCCCTGCTTCTGAAAGGCTGTCTTGAGCAGTCAGAGTCACCACACAATCAAAGGGGCCCTGGCTGCCACACCACCAGAAGGGGACATGTAATGTCACTTCTATGTGTACAGGTAGCCGAATTCTTAAATTGTCATCATTGCTAGAATTAAATTGTTGGGAAAGACTCAAAATGCACCTGCCTGAGCCTTTCTCCTTAGTGTTGCTGTGGGTGCCAGTGGTTCATGTTATCCTCTGTATAATAGTTACAGTTCAAGGGACCTGGTAACACATCCTGGTCTCACTTCTCTTTCCCTGTCTGTGGTTTGGAAGGAACAACCCTATTCCGTGGCTACAGCTAATTGGTACAGGGGTGTCTGATTATACTTTCGGTCCTGGGAATTTTGACTCGTGTGTCGTTGTCTACTAAAGCTGGTGCAGAGTTGGCACCAGGGTCAACGCCTGAAGCATCAAGTCACATACAAGTTTAAGTTATGAGAGAGGAGAACACCAAAGTCTTGCTGAGGAAACCAATCACCAGAGAAAGGAATGAAGTAGGCTTTCTTTAGAGGAGCAGAGACAAAGATGTTATGGAGAGGGACAGACAGACTAGAGTCTACTTCTGCCTGGGGAACCCTTCTAATTTCTATGAGACCAGCCTGGTCTTCCTGCAAATGAGGTCCTGTGACATTTGCCTGAGTCCTTAATAATAATAAATGCCACCTTACTTAAGTTATCTTAAATAGGTTTCTGTAACTTACACTCAGATTGTTCGAGACTAACATATACTCTGTAGAGAAATAATCTCCTGCTTTAACGTAAAGGAGTTGTTATCATGGAAATTTAATATATAAGCCAGAGAGGAAGTTTTTGAACAGGACCCTCATATCACATACAGGAATTGCTGCCCGGCGCTTTTTGTGTTTTTGTTGTTGACCCTGTCTTGTGTCTCCCCAGACCTCAGCTTTGTTTTTGAGGCGTGGTCACCAAGGAAGATGAAACATGTTTCACACAAGGGTAAAATTTGGTTTTCTACAATTTTTTAAAATGATTCTTTATTTTTGATAATAATCATTAACTGTGATATGTAATATGACTTTATATAGTGTAAATAATATGAACTTTGTAGAAATTTCTGTGTAAATCAATGATAACACAGAAGGCAATAAAATAGAGAAAAAAGGAATTACTAACTCTCATTGGTGGCATTTTGTTAATATTGCTCATGAGGAGTGCATTTACTTTAACCAAAACCCCCAAATTTATATATATATTTTTTCTGGTTAAGGGAAAGTATTATTTTAACTTGGTTACTAAAGAATATGAATGTAATGAATTGGAAATAAATCTGTCATTTACTATGGAAATATCTGAGTGACTTATAAAATAGGGATTGTACTAAAACTATAGACTGTTAAGTTTTTAAAAAGAGGTTAAACATATTCAGTTGTTAGCAATACTTATAATTTATTGCCATATTTACTCTGTTTTTGGTTAATACAAATTTTACTCATATGCTTATGAAGTTACAGAATTGTATAATGAAAACAATTAGACTTACAATACTTTGCCATGTATAATGCGTACTTTTTTGCCCAAATTTATGAGGGAAAAATAAGGATGTGCATTATACGTGGGTAGTACTAACTTCATATCTATATAAATGTTTTTAATTCTTTTATTTAAGCTTATGAGTTAAAAGTGTTACACAAAATTTCTTGTACCATAATGTTAAAAAATTAATACTGAAAGTCCTTTATAATACAAAAAGCAAGTACCTAAATATGAACAAAAATTTGAATTAAAATGGAATTATTTTTTTTCCCTAAGGTTTGAGCCAAAAATGTGGTTATGTATTAAATACAGGAGCACATTATACCTGGCAAAATGTGCTAGTTTTCAACTATCCTATTTGGAAGTGGATATAAGGTTCTTTTGAAAGTCTAAGAACCAACTATTTTTTTTAATGGTTCAACTAATTACTTCATGACTTTATTATTAATTTTACTGTATTTACGTAGGGTATAGTGTGTTAAAAGCATTAAAAGGTAATAGAAGGTTAAAGAGACTAATGACAAACTAATTGGAGTTCTTATTGTTCAATTTAATGTAACATGTTAAGATATAGTATTTATGCACTGGGTTGTTAAAGGAACAATTTAAATGTAAAGTAGACAATTTACATATCAACTTAGAAAGCCTGTCTTACTGCTGTCAGGTTAGTATACACCATATTGCAACTTAAAAAACTGCTGGGAACTTTTTTTGCTAACACTTTCACAATCACAATAATATTCTGTGGATTTGAAAATAAATTTAGATTTCATTATGTTCAGAAACAAGGGAGAGATGATACCTGCTAATAAAATGAAACTAATATCATGTTTTGATTCTAAGTACTTCTTTGGAGGTGGTTTCATATGAGTCTTTGATTAGGATATTGATATTATCTTATCAGAGATCAATGTAATCTAGCCTTTAGCTATAGGAGCATCCAGACTGAGTTTTGAAAATGTTCTCTCCATCCTTTGCTGCTATTAAAGAGATCCATGAAAGGTTCTGGAAGCCTGAGAATTGCTGACTTAGATGTCTTTAGCTAATTTCCACCTAGAACTAGTGGTTAAGGGGCAGATGTTAATTTTCAGTGCTGGTTTAATAATAAACAATTTGTTGATAATATTGGGTCTCAATCTTCTCTCAAGTGACACTTGACAACTTCCCCAGGATCTTAGGATCGTTCTGCAGAGAAACCAAAGTGGTATAAAAACATGCCCTGCACTTCCTGGTGCTTCAGTATCTGAGTGTAACTCAGAAACTTATTTTCTGCCCTAGGAAATCTAGAGCCTAAAGATAATTTCTCAGTGTAGGAACAGAGTTGTCCTTACCCTGACAGATCTCTTTGCACAGTCTGTAATTGCTGTTGAGAATTTCTGCTCTGTTCCATGCTACTATAAATGTTGTTCCTCTGAAACAGCTGTTCAACTAAGTTGATGACTTGGATGAGCTAGGAAAAGGAACTCCTGCTCGGTTTACTCAGATGTGTAGTCTCTTAGAGACTAGGTCTGGCGTGGAATCCAAAGTAGCTTTCAGAAATGTCAGATGGGATTTCATAATAAGGAACATCACCATGTGGCTTCTATTGACATTGTAATTTAAATCCTAAAACTGAAATATGCCTTTTATTGTTATATAGTCAAAAGAGTAGCTGCCTTGGAGTTAATATGGAAATTACCAGTGACTCCAACTATTTACTTTACTTGCTTTCAGATGTGAATGAGATGCTTATAGTTATTTGATAATTCTGTAATTAATAGGAAAAATTTAACTCTTGAACAGTGTATTACATTAAACTACATAATACTACATTAGTTTTCCTCGTTCACCTTTTAATGATGGTGAATCTGAAGTTGGAATGTGTTAAGAGTTGTTTGAAATGAAAGTACTGTATGTGTTCCACAGACCTTCTAAGAAGAACTTGGAATTTGGAGCAGGAATAGGCGTAGGCACTCTGTGTTGGTAGTGTGAAGGTGGGTGTTTAGTTGTCATGAAACAATTAGTTTGGCAGTTAATGGTGCAATAATGTAATAATGGCTCCACCTCAGAGCCCGTTCCATCTTTGGACTTTGCTTTGCTTCCTAACATTATCTTCATTCATTCCTGTTGTTTAATATCAGATTGATGCATATTAAAGTTGCATTTTTTGCCCAGACATCCAGAGGTACCTTTGAGAGGTATTTGTAGTTCAGAGAAGGTGAAATTTTAGAGGCTCTTTCTTTCTTTCTTCCCCCCTCCCCCCCCTTTTTTTTTGCAGGGAAACAGAAACAACTATGTCAGGATTGTCCAAGATACTGATAGTAGAGATCTAATTCCATGAATGACCTCCCCCACCCTTTTTTTTTTTTTTGCAATCTCTGGAAAGTTCCAGAGTTTCAGACCCTTATCTCTGAAGTAGTATTCCTATCTTAAACAAAATGGTACTGCTACTCAGGATTTTTAAAAACCTATGCTTTAATAAATTTATATTGCATCTAGAGCCTATGTTCTCTTAGAACAGTAAAGAAATGTCATGTATATGAGGGAAAAAGAAAGGATAGGGATGACTTTGATAAGCCCTGGAATAGACACTTACAATAAAACAATTCATTTCCTAACCAACTTAATTTAGAAAGGTGAAAAAGACCATTCTCTTCTTTCTCAAACTTTTCCTGTAAAGGAATGAAAAATGATTGTACTACTAGTCATCAGTGATGTTCTTATTTTGTTTTGAGCTTAGATTCCATAGCACCTGATATTCTCAAATATTAAAAAGAACTCTCACCCCTGTTAGTTTCTTCTTGTCTGGGAAATGTACCAGCAGCAGTGTAAGCACAAGTAGGCAAGGCGGGGGGGAGTGTGGGGGGAGGTGTGCTCTCTCTGCTTCTGCTGGGTCTTGGCTACCCATACCTGCCTCAGGGTCACCCCAAAGCCCAGACCCAGGAATGGCCTGGCTCTGGTTGGAGAGAAGGTGGGAAACGAAGAGGTATAGTGTACAATAGTGAGAGACAGATAGGCTTAATAGCCAGAAAGTTCTGAGTTTGAGCCCTGATCTACCCTCTTAGTTCCTAAGTGAATGGGCACACTGCTTAATCTTCTGGAGCCTCACCCTCCTAATCTGTAAAATGGAGATTGTACCACCCTCACAGGGCTGCCAACAGATTAAAGATAGTTTAACACATAGTTTACACATTAACAATAGCTGGCCTCCCACACCCCTGTTGCTTGCTGGGAGTGGTTAGGGAAAGGAAGTAGTTTGCTGTAGCAGAAGCCCAGGACTGTGCATGTGAGGAAGAAAATGAGAAGTGGTCTCCAGGAGTATAAACCCCAATTTAAAAATGCTAATTTCCATAATGTCACAACTGTGGGAAATAATACAAGGAAGAGAAGTGGCATATATATATATATATATATGCCAGCACTTTTAGTTGAGAGTAAAATACTCTTTCTTGCACTTGGCTATTATTATTTGTTCTCCATGTTCAGAAAAATATCTAAAGGAAAAGCACTCCTGTCTTTGGTTGGTTTTGAGTTTTCAGACTAATAAAAATGTGAAAAGGGGGAGGAGTCTTAACTTGGTTTATCAAGGGAAGGTGGGACTTTTTTCAAGAGGGAGTGATGCAAATAAGTTAACTGAGTTACTCAGCTTTGTGGCCCTGGATTCTCATCCTCACAATGCTGTTGACTTTCTTCAATGGATCTTACTAAACCTGTTTCTTTAGTGAAGAAAGGGTTGGGGCTAAGGCTACTTCTTAAACGAGTATTCACAGAATCTCTCATAGAATAGACACACCTATATGTGACCCTTCTCAGAGTGTCCTGTGAGGGGCTCTATTCAAAATACAAGAACATCCCATGGCCACATAAGTTTGGCAAAACTTGTTTATTACACCCCCTCACCTTAAAGATTCACAAGTCTGAAAGTCTTGAAGAAATTTATCTAACTTCAATCCTGTTGTTTAAGCAAATAATGTTTGAGAACTTGCTCTGTGCCATTAGAAACTGTCCTAAGCTACCTCAAGGAGGGCTAGGAGAGGTGGTGAGAGACAAGTAAAAATATGGACATGATGATTTCAGATAATGGTGAATAATTTGAATATCATAAATCAGTGTGAATGCTGTAGATGAGAGGTGGGACCTATTTTTAATTAGATAGTCATAAAAGCCTTCTTAGGAAGGTGCTATCTGAACTGGAATCTGAATGATATAAGTGAACTGGACTTGGAAAAATCCTGGAGGGTAGAATCTTCTAGGCAAGAGAGATGAACAAGAAAGGAATTTGTGTTCTCTGGAGGACACTGAGGAAAATATGGGCAAAAAGCATATGTAAATAAGGAGCATTTCCTAGTCAAAATTGTATTATAATGCACATCTATATGTGTGTGTGTGTGTGTGTGTGTGTGTGTGTGTGTATTTAATCTTTATTGAGCATTGTGTGCTAGGTGCTATGTGCTACAAACACAGAGAATACAGTTTCATTTTAGAGAATAGAGTAATACGAAGGAGAAGCTCACCATCTTGGGGATAGGTGATAAGCTGTATGGTAGATGTAGCATGTTGTAGTCAAGGCTAGAGCCTTAGTTCAGCTCTACCACTTGCTTTATAACTGTGGGCAAATTGCTGAGCCTCTGTGACAGAGTGTTAGGAACTGATAGTGCCTCTTTCAGTGGGTTGTCAGTATATGCAAAGCTCTTAGAACAGTGCCTAGAACAGAGGCACCACATGCTAAAATAGGTGATGATGTGATACTCCCATTACCACCAACATTGTGGTCATCTTCACCATCATCAGAAGGTAATGGTGATTCATTGTCATTCTCATCAGAGAAGACTGCCAAGTACCATGGCACAGCCCAAATGCCTGTGTATCCCTCATCCCTTCCTCATCAGGGGGCCCAGGCTTACCTGGGAGGTCCTATCCATCATCACCCACCATGTAGGCACTATCCTTACCCAGCAAAGGAGAATAAACTTGCTTCATCTGTTTCCTACCCAAGTTAACTTTTTAAATCCTTCTTCCAGAAAAAAAGTTCTTGAGGATTTGTAAGTCTTAAGTCTGGTTGTCTCTACTTTGTACAAGAAGAGAAGAGGTATTAATAGTAGGTAACAGGGTTGAAGATAGGATGGACCAATTCAGAATCTGCAATCAGCCACTTGCCGGAAGGATTAGGTTAGATGGGAATCATAGTTCTGTAATAATAATGGACTATCCTAAGTGATCTTAAGGCACTAAAAGATTTACCATGTTCCTTCTGAATCAACAAAAGTTAAAATTAATCAGGAATAGTTTTAGCATTTTATTGATTTCTAATTCTTAGAAAATTGATAGCCCACATATAGAACAGTGAAGTCTCAGTTGCTGCAAACATTGAAAACTGAAGAACTCAATTCCTAACTATTTAGATAAAGTAGAGATTTTTATAAAGCTGAAGAAATTATTACAATTCTATTTGTACATAGAAGAGGTTATTTAGCTAACCAACTGTTTATCTCACTTAATGTAGCAGTCCTTTGGATTTATCTGAGTTCTAATGCAAGTCACTCCCCTTTTGTAAGGTAACTGTTTTATGCCAAGAGAACGAAAATGTCAGATCTTTCCATTACAGAGAGCTAGATTTCCCCTTGATTATTTAAGGCAGAAGGAAGCCACTCAGATTAATTTTTTTTGTGTGTGGGTAATTCCCTGGCTGGGAATCCAACCCAGGCTGCAGTGTTGACAGCGCTGAAGCCCAGCCACTACACCACCAGGGAACTCCCAGATTAATTTGTTTTAAAACTATTTTCAGTTATCCTTTTATGTCATACATGTTGCCATGTTCTAAGACCACTTTGTTCTTGGATACTGCTTTCCAAAATTGATGGATTTCTACTCTTAAAAAAAAAAAAAGAATATTTCATTTGACATATCATTCTGGGAAATCCTAATTAACACACCAACATCAGAGAGCTGACAACCTCCTACATATTATTTTAGGATTCCATGTGCAAGACTATGTTATTCTAGTTATTTGAATAGCATATTTTCTCCACAGCTTGCTAATAGAAGTTTTATTGTTATTATTATTTTATTAATGCCTGTCTGGTCTTTAAAGTATGCTAAGGAGCAGGAGGTAAACATGTTCTTATTAAGGATGTGGAAGCAAATTGTTGTGCAAGAGTGTAGTTATATCCTTTTTCTTTTTTTAGTACAAACATACCATAATCCTGAAATTCTCTATTGTGGAGTGTGTTGAAAGTTGCTTTTTATTTCAGTGAGACCAAAGTAATGTTCTAAATGAGTAAAGGATTAGAGTTGCGTTTTTCAAATATCGCTTTTGAGCCTCAGCTTAGAACAGGAAGATGTGTAACAGAAAACCTTAAGAGAAAGGGAAGAAAAAAAGGATTTATGGAACAGCATTTATTGGAATTACACTAGATATTTTCATAGAGGATTTAATTTTTACAATAAACCTTCAAAATCTGTGATATTATTCATCTCGAATTTGTTTAGATAAAGCATGTTGCCTCATGGTTTTGTAAATTATTGTTTTGACTTTGTTTAAAGACATTAAAATGTCTTTAAAGTCCAGAGACAGTATTTTTACATACTTAACTGTGTAGCAACTGTGTCATACCTTTTAAATGAATTTTGTGTTTATCTTTTTCCCCTGATTTTTCAGCTTTCATTTCTCTTTTCTGCCTGATATTTAAAAACTTTTATTTTTACAATATGTTTTTAGATAGACCACCTCCTGTCTTTTTCTTTCAGTATTAGGTAGGTATATTAAATTAAAGAATTAACTCATTACAGACTTGACCAGTGTCACACAGGTAGGAAATGGAAGAGCCAAATATTAATAAAAAGCCAAATATGATTAATTGCAAAGTACTTGCTGTTCCCAGTGTACCTTGCTGCCTTATGGAACCCAGATAAAAAAAAAGAAAAAAATTAAGTGCTTAAATAAGCTCATAGCTATTTGTATGACTAGAATACAATCTATTTTGGGCAAAGAGAACTAGGTTATATTCTGTTTCTATATTGAGCCAAACTAGAAAGTCATTTTCAGTGTACAGGATTCAGTTTAACATTATATTAACTTAATGAAACTGCCAACTCTCATTCAACCATTTGACCAAGTAATATAAAGGAGGACATCTTTGATTTTTTTTTTTTTGTCGGTTGCTTGAGAATTTTGCCAGTTGCTGGAGAGTGCTGGGTACATTTCTCCAGCATCTGTCGATCTCCATGGGTGCCAGTTAACTGAGAGTCTACTGTATTTTTACCAGCTGGGCAGAAGTAGAACCTTTAAGTTACACTAGCTCCCTGTCCCACCTAGGTTTTGTTCTCACTCCCAAGACTAGAATTGAAAAGTCCAGGGTATTGCCAATAACTCTAACTCTTAATTCTGTGAACATACACCTTCTCTGATGTTTTTGTGTCGTAACTGGGAGCCAAGAGTAAAGTGGTCACTTAGCCACATTTCACTGTCAACACTGCAGGTGTGCTTCCACTGCCTGGCACCTGCCAGTACCTTTCAGCACCTAATCTGCTCCCCCATCTCTGGCAATCTCCCCCAGCCTCCCTCACTGCCTCCCTCAGGCATGTGTAGATGACCTTGAGGCAATTTCAGCAGGTTCCTTCCCTCTCCATCTGCCAACCTGTCCTTGGCCTTACCTCCTGGGGTGTCAGCACAAGAAGTTCCTGACCTCTGTGCTCAGGCAGAGCTGGACATCTAGCAATTCATAAAATACGTATTTAATTAGACTTACACAGAAACACTGCAGGGTAAACATGACTCGTTTCAGCCAGAAGAATGAGTACTTGTTTCCTCTCAGGAAGGATGCCAGGAAACCTGTGCTGTGGAGTCTCTGTGGGCACAGAGCCTCTGTTTGAGGTAGATATGATTTCAACAGTCGGAAACTCACCTTCATTGACTGTTTTGTAAACATACTTACAGCAGAATGAAAAATGGTCACTTTTGCCCAAATCTCTATCAGAAGCCAAGAAGAGCAGAAAATCATTTATGTTATTCCTTTTATATTTGTTGTATTAATCCCATCCTTTTTATTTTTGATTCTTCAAAAATTAAAATGTTAAAAATTAACATTTTCTTATGGGTTCCCTGGTGGTGTAGTGGCTAGGCTTCGGCACTCTCAATGCCACGGCCTGGGTTCGATTCCCAGCCAGGGAACTACCCCCACTCCACACACACACACAAAAATTAATGTTTTCTATAGAAGATACTTTATTGAAACTCTATTCCATTACTATCCAACAGAAAAATAAATGCAAGTCGCATATGTAATTTAAAACTTCTAATAGCCACATAAAACATTTTAAAAATCCAAGTGAAATTTTAACATATTTAACCCAGTATATGCAAAGTAATGTTATATCAGCATGTAATTAACATAAGAAAATATTGAAGTACTTTAAATTCTTTTCTTTCTTTGAAATCTGGTATGTATTTTATACTCACAGCACATCTCTGTTTGGACTAGTCACATTTCAGGTGCTCAATAGCCACATGTGAGATCATCTTCTAATTTGTCCTTGTTTTGAAAAATAACCATTTCTAGGAGTTCTTAACTCTAGAGCTGATTGTTCAGAACTGCCTGGAAACTTTTTCAAAAATATACATTCCTGTCTGAATTCCCACTAGATCTACTGAGGTAAAAATCTGTGTGTGAGAGCCCAGGCATGTGTGTTTTGGAAAAGGTATGTAGGTAATTCTAACAAGTGCTTTAAAAACCATTGAGATAGTCCATTTTTATTTTACTGATGACTAAACACGTGAATCTATGGACAGTAATGATATAGACCTGAATCTTCCAATGACAAATCTGGCATCTTTTTGATTCTCGTCATTTCTAGCATGCTGGATAGGAGGGAGTACTAATACTTCAGTAACAACAAAGAAACAGGTGACAAAAGGAATTTTCACATAATCTTAAATTGCCTGAAAATTAAATGTGTAAAGTACCGTAATGGTATGTGTGCAAGTGCACGCACACACACACACATTGTCTAAATACTCTTGTTAATTGAACTTCCATTGTGATGGGCATGACTATGGATCTTGTATGTACTTCCGTTCTCTTGATGTCTTTTAGACATTAGCATTAGTCTATGACTATATGGACTGCTATTTGGAAACTGCTTTTAAAGATTTATATCAAAATCGTGATCTGGTCTATGGTAATTATTTTAATGTATCTCTGGACATCATTATCTAATATGAAAATTCTTCAGCCTATGAGTTTTCAAAGTGCAAAAAACAATTCAACTCTTAAAATTTTCAGATCAAAATTTCGTATCTTCAAATTAATGACAAGACTGCCAGATATCAGCAGGCAGTGTGCCTGACTACTCTGTAATTTTATGGGGATTCTTTATAAGCTGAGTCATAACAGCGTTCTTCTCTTTCTTTCACCTAAAGCTGACAAGGGCAGCACATGTGCTACACTGAAAGATAATAAATCTCAGGGAGGTCATCCAAAGGTGATGCCAGGATTCTTTTAGATGCGTTGAAGATATGAAGAAAAATGCCTGTTTTTTAACACTAATTTGGTATAAAGTGACTAAACTTAAAAGATTATCCAACAGGTTTAAGTGAATTTAACAATGAAGTATTTTCATAATTCTTTAATTGCTATCCTTATTAAAAATCAGGTCTATAGAAATTGCAAATGATTAACAAAACCTATTAAATAAAATAATGGTATCCATAGGGCCCTACAAATAACTACTAAACTTTTTAAAAGTGGTTAAAGTTCCAGGCTGGTTAACCCTTTGCTGCAACGCTCGGATAGAGCCAAATCAATGTTTCCATCCGCTGACTCCAGCGTTGGAGTTTACCCCATGAGCTCAAAAAATTTCCCTCTACTAGTATGTACATTTTTCTATATTTTTGTGTTTTTCAAGAAGGAAGAACAGGAAATTTTAATACTTTAATCATTTATTTTAATGTACCACCTTAACTGTATTTACTTAAAAATATAAATACTGTAATTACTGTAAAATTCTTATTCAGTGTGAAACTTTCAAGGAATTTTCTCCATTTACAAGATTTTTTAATACGTTTTCCTGTGGTTTATATTATCAACAACAAAGGTGTTTTGTGTGCCATATTGTATAACATTTTGTAATAAATATTTATGATATTAATGCCATTAGATGCTAATTGATACCAATTAGTATGTTTAGAGTGTTTTTCGCTAGGATTCGATATAATGGTAAATTTATTACCATATAATGAAAACTTAAATTAAAAATAATGTCATTTATATACAAAGCAGCTCAAAATGTTGTTATTAAATGCATAAAATAGTCAAAGTATAAACTTTTTTTTTTTTTTTTTTTTTTTTTTTCTTTTTGGTATGTGGGTAGCTCCCTGACTGGGAATCGAACTCAGGCCGCAGCGCTAACAGCGCCAAAGCCTTAGGCCACTACACCATCAGGGAACTCCCTAAACTTTTTATTTTTTATGGATTTTTGACACATTTTGAAAAAAAAAAAAACCTTGAATTAACACAGTGAAAGGGTTAAACAGATTTTTTACAGTAATCAGGATGGTTATAGGACTCCCAGTTGAAAGAGTCTTGAGTTTAGATTATCTAGATTTCTTTTTTAAAAGACTATTTTTTAGAGCAGTTTTAAGTTCAGAGCAAAATGCAGAGGAAGGTAGGAGATTTTCCGTACACTCCCCGTGTCCTCACACGTACGTAGCTTCCCCAGTTACTAGCAGCCTCCACTGGTGTGGTGCATTCGCTACAGTTAATGAACTTAACATTGGCACGTCTTTATCACTCGAAGTCCATGGTTTACATTAGCGTTCACTCCTGGTGTTGTGCATTCTGTGGGTCTGGACATATGTATAAGGACATGCATCCACCTTTATGGCACCATACAGAGTGGTTTCCCTGCCCTAAAAATCCTCTCTGTGCTGGCTCTGTTCATCCCCTCCACCCCTGACAACCATTGATCTTTTTGGAGTCTCCATGGTTTTGCCTCTAATTTTTCTTTTACAAATGAAAAATTCAGACTGAGACCCAGAGACATCAAGAGATCCAGGTCACACAGAGATTGCTTTTGGTGTTCTGACTTACTTCACTGACTTTTCTTTTTCACCGGCTGTGATGACTTTTTGGTCGTTAGACTGTAATAGCAGATTAAGATGTGAAGTGCTGTAACAAAATGATTAAAGGTAATAGCAGCCTGACTTCAGTGTTTCAGAGTTTCATCTGAATTTGCTTCTGTTTTTCTATGGTTGGGCATTAGAGAATGATTATTTATTCAAAAATAAATTTCTGAATACAATATCCAAATTTTTAAAATAACCTTTTATGGAAAATACCAAAATTTGGGACCTCAACCCTGTTTTTCCCTTTTAACATATTTGATCACTTTGGATAAGTGTGTATAATCATATATATATAATGCACTAGGAAGTATGGATAGTTCTTAATTGACTTCTAATACAACAAATGTACATGTTAATAATTTTAAGTTGACAGATGCTGAACAGAAGACTCCTTATTTGGAGTGCTTTGAGGTTTTCTTAGGATTCAAGATCCTTAACAAGAAAAAATATGATTCTCTTCACATTTTGTTCGTATCCAGTGGCATTTTTATTTTTATGCTGAGCAGTGTTTTTATTGCAGAGTTAAAACTGATAAAACTGATCCTCAACTCTGTGTGCTATTCAGGTTTCCCTAATGAGAAACTGCTCCCCATAAATCAGGGAGTTAGAAGCTAAGCAGTTGCATTCTGAGAATGTTAAGGATGACTAGAATGATAGCTGACAAGAAAAAAGAGCTATGATTGCTGTGGCAATACTTATAACACTGGTCAGGCAGTGGGCAGTAGTCTCTAATACAATTAACCATGATGGACAAGTATGAAATAATCATACATTGTCTTAGAAGAGTTCCAGATTAATATTTTTACTCTGTACTGTGTTTTGCAATCAAAGAAGCCTGTTTGCACATATCCTGGAAACTGTAATTTGGTAACTGTGTGGTTGGTGATTATTTCTTAGTAATTTTTGAAAGTCTGCCAACCAAAAAATTGGTAATAAAATTTAGTCTTATGAAATTAAGAGTAAATTACAAAAATACAACTGTTCCAATAAATATTAAAGCACTGATGACCATATAGTACATCAAATCTATTATTTTATTTACCAAGTTATGCTTTAAAAGTCTTTTTTCTGCTTAAATGAATTGCATGAACATCCTTTTCTATTATTACTAAAAATGATTCTTTATAATTTTTTTGTAACAACTTTGATGTTAGACTGTGGGCTTTTAGATAAATTGAAATGGATTCTTTCACTACATGTTTCCAAATTGTTGACCCCTGTACTTTACTAATGTTGTATTCTTTATAAAGTTAATATAGGGGCTTTTCTATTGATCTAGGCAAATTCGATAAACCTAAAACAATCTCTGATTTGAAAAAAAAAAAAAAAGATCAGGATACCTTGGAAAATTAACACACAACCCAATGTTATTTAATTTTTTTGTTAAGACATAGCTAAGGTGTGATCTTTAAACTATATTCTTTTTTTTTATTATTAGACTTATTGGGGTGACATTGGTTAGCAAGAGTTACAGAGGTTCCAGGTGTACAACTCTACAGTGCATTGTCAACTTGTAGTATAGTAAGTTCACCACCCAGTGTGAATTCTCTTTCCATCGCCATGTAATAAAGAAGCTGTGGTGCATATGCACAATGGAATATTCCTCAGCTATAAGAAAAGATAAAATACTGCTATTTACAACAAAATGAATGGACCTAGAGATCATCTTGCTAAGCGAAATAATCCAGACAAAATAAACTATATTCTTAAATCTTGATATTTTAATAGAAGTTCAAGTGTTGTTTCCTTTAAACAATAAAGTTCAGTTCAAAAGACAGGATAAATACAAAGCACTCTAAAAACTCTTAAAATCCATATTGTGGTATTTCAGCATTGGATCTTGATAACCTAAGAAGCTTTATTTTGAGAAGTCATTAACTTGTGATTTGACCCAGATCACTCTGTCAGGTCATAGTAGCTTAAGGCTTGTCTCTAACTAGCCTGCCCCTTGGGACACAAAGTGTGTTCCAAGAGAAAGAGCAAGATCTCAGTGTGATTACACCAAGTCTACCTACAGAGGGACGGAGGGCACTAAGGAAATAATCAGATTTTTAAGAAATCTTCAAACAGAAAAGGGACAGGTCAACCCAGTGAGCCCTCAGGAAGAGTGAAATGTGTGATAATGCACACATTATGTACCCTCTCAACAGAACTGTTCCAAACAGGAATGCAAATCAGGTTCTCAAGGCTGTTAGGGAGTCAGATTACTGGCATTTGGCAGCTGACGGTGTAGAATGCCTTGTTGGAATCAAGTAGTAACCTGTCATCCTTGCTTTTCATTTGCTCCCAAACTTACAGTTTTATGGATTTTTTCCCCATTACATTCCTTCTAGTCCCAGTGGTTGGACATCATTTTCCAAAATGTTATTCAACACCTCTCTAATGCCAGAGGCAGTACCAGGATCTTGGCACCCAGCCCATGGTCGTACTTCAGGAATACACTGGCTGCCTAGGCAATGGCCAGATGCCAGTTCCTGTAGCCAAGTTGTGGTTTGGACACGTGGACCCATTCCTTTCTGTAACCCTATCATAATTGCCTGCTTTGTTTATCCCCAACCAGAATCTAAGCTCCTAGAAGGCAGATGCTATGACTTTTGCCTCTGTTACCTCCAAAGCTGAGTGACACGGACATGGTCGGTGCACAGAGAGAGCTAGTTGAAGGAGCAAATCCCACTACCCAAGAGGTTCTGAATTAGCCCCTTCAATCTCTGTTCTTCTCTTTCTAATACCCCCGAGTCCTAGGGGAGCGGAATTGAGTAAGGATCAAAGCCACTAGCTGACCAGGGCTCATTGGTGACTTTTCCAAGGATCATTCTGGGAACTCAACTCTTGGGCTCCTAAAGAAAGTTCTAGAATTGGTCCTAGGGATGGGATTACAGTTCTAGCAGCAATGATATTAGTATCTTTCTGTAGCTGTAAAGATAATAATCTTACATTTAAAATGAAAAGCAAGTGGTTCCCTGGTGGTATAGTGGCTAGGCTTCGGTACTCTCAATGCCACAGCCTGGGTTCAATTCCCAGCCAGGGAACCACCACCACAAACAAAACAAAACAAAACAAAACAAAACAAAAAAAACAAAAAAAACAAAAAAATTAATAATAAAATGAAATGTAAAACAAGCAAAAAAAACTTGAATGAATCTATTTTTTTGGACAGCCTTACAAAGCCATAAAAGTAAAATATGCCTAAGTCTTCATTTATGAAAAGGATAAAATTACATGAAAAGGGAATAGATATGAAAAATTCAGGAAGCAAGGTCATTTAATAATAAAAAATTTAATAGTGCTTTTGATTTAACTGTCATTGATAGGGGCCAATCTCAAAACTTCCTCAGGTATGTGATACAGTAAAACTTTACCTTTTTGAATTGACTAAGAAGCTCATTTCTAGTTAATGAAATGTTGTTATAGAACCATATAAAAACTACAAATTTTTTTGACAATTATTTTAAAACTATTGTGGTAATTAGGATTGAGTTAGACATTATCAACTGCATTTTTCCGAACATTCAGTTCTTTGAGACTGGCTTTAATGATTACTGAGAATGATATCCATGTTGTTTCTATATAAGGTGGTTCAACATGTTAACTTTTCCCTCCTATAATATTTTTTCAATCACTGATTTACTTTAACAAACACTTCATAAAAAGTACAGAGGTAAACTTAAACCTTGCAACTAATCAACAATTCCAAATCAGTAGGATCTAAATGAAGTGTTTTATACATCCTACTTTAATAAAAAAAAATAACCATTTTCATTTCCTGTGGCAATAGTCCATTAATTTGCTCTACTAATAACTAATAAATACCTGACATTTACAAGAATGTAAGATTGAGGGGAAAAGCATGTTTTAGGTTGTGTATTTTAAGACAGTTTTCTACCAAAAAGAAAAAAAAACCACAACCAACCAACCAAAATTACCTTGCATGGTTTTCTTATTTAAGTCAGATTTAATATCTGCATTGCCCAAAGATTCAGGTGTTAGTCTTCTACATTTCATTGCCTAAATGATAGGAGGAGATGGTCTTGCCATTTGTACTTTTTTCTTAAGCCCCCATACCAATATTTATCGATGGGTCTTGAAGTTCTATGCAAATTTGGTGAGGCACAAACATTTCGCATCCTTTGTTCTGTCATTTAGGATTTTGCTAATAAACTTGCAATGTTGCTTATCAAAGATTATCCCTATTGTTAGATACTCTGTCTCAAAGGGGAAGAAAATGCTAAGGGTAGTGACAGTTGTTTATAAAATAACATCATAAAGCCATCAGGGTCCAGAGAGTTCTCTGATTAAATTTCATAATCTTAATTTCTCTGACTGAATCACTTCATTAAATTTCCTCCTGGCTTTTGGAGATAAGGTAGGAGGACAGATTAAATTTCAATACCTTATGCTATTCATTGGGCTTGGCAAGTTTCTTTATAAAGTTTAAATGGTGATAAGGATAGATTACAGATTCTGGTCTGTCCTCAAATCTTAGCATAGATGTTTTCTCTAAATTAGAAATCATTTCATTTGTGAATGAAATATGGCTTCTGATATTTAAATAAATGAATCTTATGCAACTGCTTCAGGTTTAGAAGAGATTTTTGGAATTTGGGAGTTGGAGAAGTAGTTTTATTCTTACTACTTCCCTAATTGAATAAACATGAGAAAAGTTTTCTGAAAGTTAAAAAGCTTTGTCATCAACTAAATTTATTTAAAATGGAGAACAAGATAGTATATACTTACCTAGAATTCTCCCTGAATATTTTATTCCCTTTGCTATAGAAACAACATTCAGCAGTGACCATGAAGAAGGGCTGTGTGTGCGTGTGTGTTTGAAGGAAATTCTATACATGTACTCTAGAAAGAGAAGGTGGGCAAGTTTCTCAGCCACTTAGATTTCCTGTTTTGTTTGTTTGTTTAGTTTGATCATTGCTATTCACATGGTATTGATTTTAGAAGGATTGACAGTATCCAGTACAGATAACAGTAAAATAAAATTTCTGCTCTGAGTTCATTGTAAATATTAAAATATTGTCAGTAGAGGGTGAAAAGTGGCAGTTGCCCAGTGCTGTCATTCATTCATTCATTCATTCATTCATTTTATTCAACATTTACTGACTCCCTGCTATTTCTCATACTGAGATAGATGCCCCGTAGTTGAAAATGGATGAGTCATAGTCCCTCCCTTAAGGAACCACCAGCTTCCAAATGCTTGGTCATTTTGGTTGTTTTATCTTTAATTCTCATCAACATCCGTCTTTCTGTAGATCTGCTGGGTAATGAGGATAGAGCAATAAAAAGACATGAATAGTCTTTTCCTTTATGGAGTGATTCTCCAGCCCAGTAATAAAAGTCGAGTAAGGTAAAAAAGCAGCCAATACTGAACTGAACTTTTCAAATAGAGTAGAGCTATCAATTACCTTAATATAGAAACATAATCTTTTGGTGAGAGGCTAATTAATAAGTAAAATAAAATTACAGGGTTTTTGAAAGATAAACTTTATTTTTTTAGAGCAGTTTTAGGTTCACAGCAAAATTGAGAGAAAGATACAGAAATTTCCCATATATCTCACGAGTCTACATATGCCCAGCCTCCTGCATTGTGAATATCCCCCACCAGAGTGGTACGTTTGTTACGATGGATGAGCCTATATTCACACATCACCATCACTCAAAGTCCATAGTTTACATTAGGGTTCACTCTTGGTGGTATCCATTCTGTGGGTTTGGACACATGAGTATGTATAATGACACTCATCCACCATAATAGTACCATACATAATAGTTTCATTGCCCTAAAAATCCTCTGTGCTTTACCTGTTCATCGCTTCGTCTCCCTGCCCTTGGCAGCCACTCATCTTTTCACTGTATCTATGGTTTTGCCTTTTCCAAAATGGCATATAGTTGAAATCATACAGTATGTAGCCTTTTCCAACTGACTCCTTTCACTTAATAATGTGCATTTAAGATTCCTCTATGTCAGGGTGTCCAACCTTTTGGCTTCCCTGGGCCACATTGGAAGAAGAATTACTATCTTTGGCCACACATAAAATACATGAACACTAACAATAGTTGATGAGCTAAAAAAGAAAAAAAAGTCCATGCATATTTTCTCATAATGTTTTAAGAAAGTTTACAAATTTGCGTTGGGCAACATTCAAAGCCATCCTGGGCCCCTTGTAGCCTGTAGGCCGCAGGTTGGACAAGCTTGCTCTGTGTCTTTCATGGTTTGATAGCTCCTTTCTTTTTAGTGCTGAACAATATTCCACTATCTGGATGTACCACAGTTTATTTTTTCATTAATCTATCTGGTTGTTTCCAAGTTTTGGCAATTAATTATGAATATAGCTGCTCTTAATATCCATGTACTGGTTTTTTTTTGTGTGTGTGTGTATGGAGATAAATTTTTATCTGCTCTGGGTAAATAACCAAGGAGTGTAATTGCTGGAGTGTATGGTAAGAGTATGTTTAGTTTCTAAGAAACCACCAAACTGTCTTCCAAAGTGCCTGTGTCATTTTGCATTCCCACCAGCAATGCATGAGAGTTCTTGTTGTTCCACATGCTTGTCAGCATTTAGTGTTGTCAGGGTTCTAGATTCAGATCATTTTAATAGGTGTGTTGTGGTATCTCACTGTTTTATTTTACATTTCCCTGCTGACATATGATGGGGACCATCCTTTCATGTGCTTATTTGCCATCTGTGTATCATCTTTGGTGATGTGCCTGTCAAGGTCTTTAGCCCATTGCTTTACTTGGAGAGGCTTATTTTTTTAAGCAAGTAATTGAAATTATGGAACCACCAATAGGGAAAACAAAACTACATTCTGAAATAGCAATCAGCTACTAGACTCAGACTTGGGAGATTCTTTAGTTAACATTGGGCTTATTGATAACTTTAATAGTTTAATAAATTTGATAAAATTTAATAGTATTAGTTATTAAATGGACTATTTTATCTTTGTTTGAGAAAGGTAAGAGGCAGATAGTAGTTTTAAAATCTAGTTCCAACTCAAAATATTGGCAAGTTTTGCTGTCACATCTGACTTTATTATATAGGCAAGGATATCAATTAATTGCAATTAACCTCAATGGTGTGTCATTCAGATTTATTTGACTCCACCCACTCTTTAATCACTATTGCATAAAGAGAGTGAGCTAGTGAGAGAGATGCTTAAATTTTAGCACGAGTCACTTGGTTTTCATCCCTTTATGCTTTATATACCAGTCCTCAACTGTCTGTGCTGAAGGACCACATGTTGTTTTTTTGTTGAGTTTTTTATTTCTATCTAGTCACCAGTCAGTACTTCAATACAAGTGAATTAATAGAAAAAGCTTTTTTAAAAAATATAAAATACAAGCCCTAATTAGGTGCAGAAGACATAAAATTAAGCTATCAGATTGCTTTAAAATTTCTAAATGCTGCCTTTTATCTTCTTTACCTCCCTCCTTATGGGTCCATGCCACGATTCCCAGAGTCTCTGTTCTACAGCATTAACACATGCTTAGCAGCCCCTCATGAATGGAGCGTTTGTTTCACAGAGAAGATCTCCACATTATTGTGATAATCTATACCTCATACTTATGTTTGGAATTGATTTATTTTAAAAGCAGCTATTTTTTTAAAGTTATGGCTATAAAACAGCCCAACTTTTTACATGCTGTGCACTTCTGTAGGAATTTTAAACTTCCCTTAGCCCTTCTTAATCTACTACATTTAAATAGGACTTCGACGTAAAGTTCTGTCCCAGGCACTTTTCTCATTTGATCGTCTAGACAGCTCTGTGAGGTTGGGCACTTACTATTTTCTCCATTTCACCAATGAGTTTAAATTATGATTTACCGGAAGACCTGGGCTGGAAACTGAATTTCTGACTCCTACTCTAGAGCTGCAATCGATTCCCTTCTGTCTTTGACCTGTATCAGTATTTTAAATAAAATTGCTACTAAGGTCAGAGCACCAGACTGCTAGTTTCTGGCTTTTTGTCTTTTTGGTAATAGTAATAAAATTTTTCTCACAGTCAGAATCATCCTTTAAAAAAAAAAAGTAACCCATTCCTAGCTTCAGCACTGCTCTGAATCAGTTCCAGGAACCACTAAACTCTTTTTTAACACTCAGCATCCATCCTTCTTGCCATAATTTTCTGATGAAGAAAGATACTCCCTTTCTTAGTGTGCACTCCATCTGTCCCAACAGCCTGCCCTCTGTGTGAACCTAGAGGCAGAAGGGCTGCCTCTCTTACCTCCTTGTTCACAGAGACCCACTTCCACCTGTTTGTTTGGACCTGTGGATGCTGTGGCTGAGACGTGGTGTCACTGACCACTGCCTGCCACATACCGCCTCCTGGTGTGTGTCTTCTCTTAGCTAGGGGAAGAAGTCCTCTCAGCAGAAGAAATTCCTGATTTTTTTCATTTGAATTAGGTCAGGCTGTATATTGTTCATGTACTATTGGTTATCTTCTTCCTTTGGAGGTATACCTCTGATCTTCATTTTTATTGGAGGATCTCGAAATACTTTCAATACGTCTGTTTTGTGCTTTTTAAAACTTAATTATTTCTCAGTGTACTGAAAGTTGGCACTCAGCAACATAATTTCTTTGCTTTAAAATATTTTCTAAACTAGAAGTGAAAAGGTTTAAAATTATGCACATGTCAAATATACTTCAGTATGTGGTTAAAAGACAAGATAATAAAAAATGACCTCAAAATGAATGATAAAATCCAGCCATTCCTTTTAATTCCTTCTTTCTAAGTTACCATGTATGTTCTGCTTTGGAGAGAAATCAAGATAAGGACTTTTAATTTAACCTCTTTAATTTTTAAAATTTAATTTAAAAATATTTTAATTTAACTCCTTTTAAAGAAGTATCTTGAAGATGAACTGGGAACAGATGTAAGTAGGAGAGATCAGTAGAGAATGAAGTGTAATAAAGAATTTGTTCTTTTTTTAAAAAAGATATATGCATCTTTACATGAAGCACTGTACTGGCCTTGGACTTCCACCTTGGCAATGTCTCATTTTAGATGATGTCATATGACATGACATAATTTTCTCTTCTTTGCTTAAGTGATTAATGGTTGGTTGAGTGATAAATGATAGAAATCACTGCTTTCTGTTTTTTTGTGCTTTTTAAAGAAATTTACAAAATCTAGGTGTTCTTTTTGTTTTTTTAATGTTATCTAAAGCTTGGTTATGTCTTCAAATTAAAAATAATCCTAGCTGTGCCCTGTGTGTTCACTTCCAGCTTAATTCATTTGTGGTCATAGGTATTATTTCTCTGAGCTGTCTCTCAAATGTTGCTTATTATGTACTCTCTCTTTTTTTATCATTAAGTTATGTGCAGTCAGCAAACTTACAGCTCACTGTGATGTAGAACCTCTTTATGGAAAAAAAAAATCTCCAGTTATATAAACTTATTTCTAATGGGCCAACTTAGAATTTTTAAAACAAGTTTAAGCGGAAGCTTAACAATTTTTAAAAGCTGTATGTAGATATATGCTCAGTATAGGAAATAAGGAAAACCAAGAGGTAAGAAAAATTATCTAAAATCTTACCATCAGAGACAACTTCTTTTAACTTCTAGTCATTTCTATGCCTTTTTTCATATATGAGATCACATGGTGAAACTACTATGTATAGTCAACATATATATCTACCTTTTAAAAACTAGCATTCTATCAAAAGGATTTTCCACAATAATTATTTTTCTTAAATGTTTTTACAGTTATGTACTACTCGGTTGTATAACTACATGATTTTCTTGATTACTTTCTCATTATAGACATTTTCTTTGTTTCTGGTATATTTGCTGGTGTATACAGCAGTGAACATTTATGCATAATGTCTTTTCTTAATTAGAATTTCCTCCCTAGAATATGCTCCCAGTTCTGAAACTTTGTAATGAGAAGGAATGAATGCCTTTTAAGTGTTTTAATGCATACAACCAGATGGTTCTACCTTTTTTTTTTTTTCTAGGAGAAGCTCTAAGATATGTTCACCCTACAAAGGTTAAGAACCACTGATGTATGTTTTTAAAAAGAGATTTTGTGTTTCTTAAGGTCATTTTGTCTTTAAGGTTTCTAGAAGCCTAGCAACATGCCTAGCCTGGAGTAGATGTGTGAGAAATCTGTTGAAAATATGATCTGAATGAGATGGCCATGTGATCACAACTGAGCATGCCCTTCAGGAATTCCGGGCTGTCTCGGGGAGTGGGAGTGGTGGTAGCTCTTTCTTGGTGTCCGTTTGAAAAAAATCTGATGTTATTTACTTCTGTTTGTCAGTGGCAGACAAATAGATTTTTAAAAACTATTCTATGTTTCTGTGAAATCAGAAGAGCAAGCATAATGGCTCAGTTGAGTGTTCTTATGTGCCAAGTAACTAACTAAAAATAACTTCTTTCTATTTTTCTCTGTCGAAATAAAATCACATGAGATGAGTATACGATTCTGAGGTATATTGCATTTTCCTACATCCTGATAGGCACCTAGGCTAGTGGACCTCATGGTAGGTTATGACTACTTTTTGAAGTACTAATGTAAGTTTAGTAGTTTCAGAAGTTTAGCCCGTTCTGAATTATCTTATTACTAATTCTAGTGAATAGCATTGGATTGGTTTGGAAATAAAGGAATGTTTTATTGAAATGAACATAATTGAAATTACCAGTGATTATAAGGAATACTCATATATTTAGGTTTTTGCATTTTAAAAATCCTAAGGATATTTATCAACTTATATAGCTATAAAAAACTTGTGGATGCCTCCCTCCCTGGAGAGAGCAAAGTGCTTAAAAACAGAGGCTCTGAGTCAGGGACCCTGCGTGTGAATCTGCCTCTACATCTCCTCAGCTAGCAAGTTAATTAACAATAAGCCTTGGTTTTGTTGTCTGCAGAGTGAGATATAATGATGGTACCCAGATCAAAGGGTTACTGCAAGGATGAAAAGGGGTATGTGTAACACACTTTGAATAGTGCTTGTTACATTGCAAGGGTTCTCCACCTTCTCACCAATCATTATCGTCATCACTATGGTCATCATCTTGGAAGTCAGCGTTCAGTAAAACACTGTCAGTGATGACTTGATTTACCTCTGGGTTTTTGTTTTTGTTTCTTTTAATATGTATCTTCTTTTTTCCTTGTCAAGCCCTTGGCGGTTCTGTGCTGACTTTGCTAACTTCTCCTGACACCCAGGCAGGCTGTGTTCGGGGTGTGCTGTAGTTAAGAGTGTGCCTCCTTTTCCGTTCATTCATAAATACCAACATAACTGTGTTGCTTACTTTCGTTGTACACAGTAAAAGAAAGAAATCTTTTTAGTAGAAAAAAACGAAAAACTGAGTAACTTACGGTCATCAGAAGATT
Organism: Lyroderma lyra; assembly: GCA_004026885.1. Lineage (NCBI taxonomy): Eukaryota > Metazoa > Chordata > Mammalia > Chiroptera > Megadermatidae > Lyroderma > Lyroderma lyra. The sequence continues at coordinate 76,994 of PVJL010001126.1, read as the reverse complement.
ATGGTAAAGTAAAACTGAGGTGTTTGGTTGGACTTGACCTTTCCAAATACTGTGTGTAATATTTGCCAGAATTTCATCTTTAATTACAAAAGGATGTCAGCTTTCCCTTGTGCCATTTTGGCAGCTTTGTGGGAATGTGTCAGAGCAGCTAAACTTAGCTCATCTGATTGACTGGCTTCCCTCAGCTAATGACCAGGGCTGCTTCCTGTCCCTTCCCCGCTGCTGTGGTCCCTTCTCCCAGAGTACCAAAAAGTTTCTTGAAATGAAATCACTCTAATTGTTTCTAAGGTGTTCTAGAAAAAAAGTGAAATATTATAAATATAGTTATGATAAAATTAGAATATTGCTTTTAATTACTAACAGGTAGTGGTAAGCAAGATTAAGAAATGGAACTGGAAAGAAATGAAACGTTAAGGCATCCTGCCTTCATGTTCTCATTAAAATCACTTTTCTGCACGATAGGTCGGAATAAATTAGGGGAACCCCCAGTATTGTTCTCTTTGAAAGCAGTATCTTGATACGCTACTCGTAATCCTTTTTTGCATTTCATAGTGAGCATCTTCCTGTATCCTAAAAAATGGACCTATTTGTGGATACGGACTCTGTGAGGGTTTTTTCTCACCTCTCGCTAAATGATGCCTCTTCCACCACAGGAGGGAAAAAAATGGAGCTCTGGTCTTGTATATGGGCCCCACGGCTGTGAAATGTACTGAGTTCTTCTGTGAGGATGTAATTATCTTCTGCTGTCTTCATGGAAACATTTGATAAGTTCTTGGTTAGAGTAGAAGCCATCGGACTTGATAGTAAATAATTTGGTTTCATTCCATGGCTGCAGCAATCCTTTTGGTAGCAGAAAGGCAAGGATATTCTTTAGTGAGGGTTTACTGCTCAGAGTTCACATTACTACATCCGTCAGAAGGGTCAGCTTAACAGAGGGAAAAAAACTCAAAACACTTTAGTCCTTACTTATGAGAGAAACTGATTTAATTCTTTGTATAAAATTAGTTTAAAATGTTTTCCCTCTTATTTTACATGCTGCCAGGGGAAATCATAGCCTAATACATTGAAGGAGAATAAAAATCATGGACAAGGTAGTTCTCATTGATTAGAGTGTCAGAATTGGCTGTTTCTTTGGTGTAAGTAGTTGTCAGAAACAGACTTTGTAATGTGATGAAAGAGCAGAATAAAAACCCATTAAAATGTATATTAATTGGACATGTTAAAAGCTTCTCAAGTTAACTTTTTGCAATTTTTTTTGTAAATTTCTAGAAAAAGAAGTTAGCAGTCTTAAGTCAAGTTGGTTAGCTCTGTGGTTAAATGCTCAGGATTGGGAGTCATACAGGCCAGGGTTTAAGTCGTAGTAAGAGACTGATGTCTCTTACTAATTGTGTGACAGTGGACATGCTATTTCGTCTCTCTAACCTTTGACTTCCTCAACTACAAAATATAAGAATAAAATTATACTATCATGAGATTGTTGTGAAGACTAGAGTAGTGTACTTATTAGTGTCCAGTTATCTCATTTTTTTAAAATCAAACTTTTTGTCATTGTCCCCACCAAGATCCATCTAGAAAAGCATAAAGTAGACCCTCCTTTAGAAATATGGAGCCCAGGAGACGTCATGTTTCCTATTAGATAGGTATTATTATTTTGTAAGTTGGCGTAGGAATAAGGGAAATCAAAATGTCAGAGAATTTAGGAGAAAAGAAGATAGTAAGAGAAATTCTTGCTGTGCAAAAGGAATAAAAGACTACCTAAGACTCTCCTCAACTAGAGCTTTTAATCTAGTTGGGGAAGAAAAGAACTAACATAGGCTAGTCAAAGCATTATGAAAATATTAAGGAACAGAAATCCATAGGAAGGGAAAAATATCACTGGAACTAGAACAGATGGCAGGGGCTGAATCTTTACAAATGGACTTGGAATTGAACCTAGAAAGAAAGAAGTGGAGGAAACCAGGGCGGGGCCATAGGCTAAGGTTGATAGCATGAGCCAGACTCTAGGAAGGACTGAGAAGGCTTTTTTTTTCAGTTTTTATTAAATTTATTGGGGTGACATACATTGGTTAGTAAAATTATATTTCAAGTATACATTTCTGTAATGGTCTCCTGAAGGGGCCTGGCTAACAAAGTCGTGGTGACAGCTTGAGTGAGTAATCATGGGTGGTATTAGAAGGCCCGGCAAAGGACTTTGAACCTGATGTGTTTGAAAAAGAAAAAGACGCCAAGCCTTTCAGTTTGTCAGAAGAAATCCCTAACATGAACAGTGAAAGTCGTGTTCACAGGTAAGTCTGAGCAGCACGTAGAATAGATTAAAGGGGGAGGCTCAGTTGAAGTAACTGAGGCAGCAGTGGTGAGAGTTTGGGTCCCAAGGAGGAGGAAAACGCCCGTGTTTGCGCCAGTCCCATCCTTCCAGTCCTCTCACGCGACTTCTGAGCATCATTTAACACTGTTGACCGTTCCTCTGTCTTGGACACACCGTCTTCGTTTACGGTTCTCTTCCTGCACATTGGGTCAGTCTTCTATCTCCTTGGTAGTCTCACCACCCTCGACCATCTTTTAAGTGTTGGATTCCTAAAGACGGGGTCCAAGGCCCTTTTCTCTTCTCACTTTTATCATCACTCCATAAATAGACTCATCCAGGTTTTTGTGCCTGTGATCTGTGTAAAGATGTCTGTCAAATTTTTGTTCTCCAGTCCTGACCTCTTCTCTGAGATACATAGTCTGTGTTTCTACCTTCTCTTGAATGTTTCCAAAGCACTTCAGTCTCAGCGTATCCAAAAAGGAATCTGTCATCTTCAGTTTTGGTCTTTTTCAATGTTTCCTTCTTTCCCTGAATAGTGTCCAGTTGTGCAAGTTGGAACCTTAAAGCTATCTCCGTCTCCTTCACCAGACAGATCCGGTCCATCACTAAATTCTCCATTTCCTAATTAGCCCTCATCCACTCTGGCCTCCTTCCAGCCTGTTCTCTTACTCCTCAGCCAGTGGGCTCTTTTTAAAATGCTCTGTCCCTTTTAAGAGCATTAAAACTATGAACTGGCTTTTCACTGCTCTCATAATAAGACCAAACTCACTACCATGGTCACCAGACCCCACTTTATCTGGCTGCTATTTAACTTCAGCCTCATTGGCACCAGGGCCCCCTGACTGTTTACACTCCAGCCACTTTTAGCCCTTCTGACTTGCCATAGGCCTTCTTGCTGTAGGAACTTTGCATGAATGTTTGCTGCCTGGGGTAGTCTTTGCTCCTCTCTTTACCTAGTTCACTTCTCCTACTTCAGATCTCTACTCAGTAATCCTTCATTCTCAAGGAAGCCTTCCCTAACTTCCTAGATGAGCTCAACCCCCTGAAATGCTTTCCCAGCACCAAATGTGTGTGCTTATTTGATTATACGTCTCCCCCACTGGACAGAGAACTCCACAGGAACAGTTTTGTATTAGCTCGTCCTTGTATCCGTGTAGCCTGATACAGAGTAGGTGGTCAGTACATACTTGTCAGTCCATCAGTTAGACATTTCAAAGGAATGTCTGGAGCAGAACAACAAGAGGATCACAAAAATACCTCCAGCACTCTAGATGATAGAAAACAGTAGAATATTTTCCTCTGTAACTAAATAGAGGATAGTTGTGAACGGTCCTGATGCCTCTCAAGATCCATACTCCTGAGGTCTCTGCTAGTGTTGGGCACCACAGAGCTGGTGACTGGGTCAGGTTGTGGAACTGAGACTAAACTACTTCCCTTGGTTACACCTTCAAGCCTTGACATTCTTACCAGTCTAACCACTTGCCTGTAATTTTTAGCCCTGTTGACTACTTGTTTCTTGAAGTTCTCTACTACATTGCTTTTTTCAGTATTTTATTTCTAAATATTTTTCTTACCCCTCTGAAAACATCGCGGCTCCTCTTCCCATTTGTTTGCTCCATCAGAGTACTCATTCCAGAACCCAGCTTTGATCTGGCATGTTTCCCTCTTACAGCTCCCATTTCTAAGAGAATAAAGTCTGAACCTCTTGGCATTTCTTAAGGGAGGCACTCGGAGGCACTGACTGTATCTCGAGTCTCGTCTCCTGCCACCTCTCCATATGTCCCATGCACTTGTTAAGCCAAGCCATTTGGAGTTCCCCGAATATCCCATGTTCTTATATGATTTTGTGCCTTTGCCTCAGTCTAGAATGGCTGCCAATACCCTCGCCACAGGACCTTTATCTACCAGCTATCCCACCCTCTATGTGTTGGGGACTTTCTACTGTTTTCGAAACATATAGATTTTGTCACTTACAGCCAAGCTGTGACTCGCTCAGAGGTGGGGCCTTTGTCTCTAACACAGTACTTTAGAGAGTGCCTGACAGATATTAGACGTGTAATAACTATTTGGATAAGATAACTAAAAGGATGGTTCTTTTACCTATTAATGATGTATATAAATACTAACCTGAATGCCAAATAACAGTCATGGCAAACTGGAGTATCACTGGCTAAGCATTCCCTCCTGAGATCAGGCCTGTTGATAGCTGAACCAGTAAAATGTCAAGTTTATTATATAAATAATCTTGATCTACTCTAAGTGTATTTTTTTCTGTCTCACATAGTTATGCTTCCTTCTCACACCTTCCTAAAATGGATTGCTAGTCATGACATGGTAGTAAAATGTTGCTCCATACTGTACATTGATATATCTGCCCTGAGAACTTTGAGGAATTTTCTTTCTTTAGGTGATTTTTTTTTTCCTTTTAGATTTTCAAGAGAAGATGCTTATACTAATCAAAATGTATGTCTTCTAAAGCCCCACGTTACAGTAGTTTTATATGAGCTGTTATGAAAGCCAGGCTTCAGGGTAGAGCAGGGAAGCACTAGAGGAAAGGCTGTTTTATGCATTTCCAGCTGCAAAAAAGTTGTAACATTTCATGTGGGAGTGATGTATTCATTCTAGAATTTCTCCCCTAGAGGGATAATAGGACTTTGCTTTTTCAGCTTTCAAAAAGGGTATTACAAACATTTGCTCCCAACACAAACACCACATTTGACCTCCTCCTTCTTTCACTCAGTAAAATGGTTTTCTCTTACTGTCATAAGAATTATTGGTGGTTCTGTTGGTGATGTAATTTCTGATAAACTTTTCAGGAAGAGTTGGCAATCATTATGTGCTTTCACCAGGATTGCCAGATGTGAAGGAGAATTAGAATTAAGCTGTTTGGCTTTGGCTGGTATGAGATTATGAAGTGCTTTGTTACTGGAAACGAGAATCAAAGGCTAAGACTAAATAAGAACTTCCCCAGTCAAAAAAAAAAAAAAATTAACAGTGTGGGCCCAAGGATTGATGCTGGGATTGCTCTTTTAAAATATTTTAAAGATGATCTGGAAAAGAAAGTGAGAAGTCATCCTTAGCTCTTCCAGTTAAGAAAGTAGAGTTGATTGGCACAAGCCGGAAGTTCCACGTCACGTGAGGGGGCGGAAGAGGAGATGGGATCTCACTTTCCATCCACTCAGCTTCCTCCCTCCTCCGCCTGCTGACGTGCAGGGAGTGTTCCTCTGCAGGGTCTCACTCAGCCGCGTTCCTTTCTGATTTCTTCTCCAACTAAGCCATTTGTTTTAAAATGTATATTTTTCGATGTGCATACCTAATACATATGCACACATAAATTATTTGTGTGTTTAAAAATCTCAACAGATTTTATAATCTTTCTCTCATTTTGTTTCTCATTCTTTTTCCTCTCACTCATTTTCCAGTACCTTTCTTGTTTTTAGCCAGGTCATTTTGTAGGAATAACAGGGTAGGATATTTATTATAAGATACTGACAATTTATTAAAATAACTTGAGTAACTTAGATTTTTTTAGAATGAAAATACCACTTAGGAGCTTTCTTTTCAAAATTCAGTAATTCTTTAGCTCCCAAACAGAGTTTAAAATCTACCCATTATATCCTTTTATGATATATTTTAAAACATAGATTATATTTTAATATATTTTATATATTTAAGAGGTATTATAGTGTCCCTCTTACTACCTGTGGGAGATGGGGTTTTTTAATGACTTTGGTATACCTTGTGTATATGGTCTTGACATCTGTGTTCTTACCACTGAAATAATGGCATAAATTTAACAAATACAGCTTCATCACTTTTTGAAGTAATACTACCAAAGGAGTTATTGATCATTTGTTTCATACTGATGTTTGATTCTTAAAATTCAGTTTATGTCAGCTTAAGATTTAATATTAAACATTTGCAATAAGGAAGACTTTTTTCAATCTGTAAAGTATATACATGATGAGCTGAGGCCTGCATTTTTATTAGTCTCTGAAAAATAAAAATTATTTGAATTTCATAAATATGTTTAAATTTCATGTGTTTCATAGACTTTGTTAGTTATCTATGATAATATGGTGACTTTGATCTGGGCCATTACACATTCTTATAAATAAACGTTTTTGTAAAAGGATAATCAGTTTGTTGGGTTTCTTCCCATACTGTAGATAGTAACCTGCATTTTGGTCCTTTAATTGCCCATTTCTTTCATTTATTCCCCGCTTGAGTATTACCTGATATTTTTTTGACCTGACTTAGAGTTGCTATCCTATTACTGGTTTTCAACAAGGACAAAATTTAGCAGAAAACCATTTGCAGGATACATTGGCCTAGAGAATGAAAATTAACACCCGCAGATTTACTTTCTCATGTTTAAATAAAGTACTCATTTTCCATAAAGCACCACATTTCACTTGCAGCCCTGCATCATGATTTCTCCAAATCTGAAGAAGAGAAGAAACTAAAAAAAGATTATTCAAATTTTAGTTTTGTAGGGAAAGTAATTATACTTATCTTATTTGGACTCCCAAAATGCTAGCTTGAACCAAGCCAAGCAGTGGCATAAGAGAGTGGATCCCAAGTCAATTTAGGTTCCAGCAGGATCATAATAGATGACCCCCTGCTAGGTGTTCCCCATTTTCAGTCCGTGAAGAAATGCGCACTGAGCACCTATGTGGACTGCAGCTTGGGGCACGCAGTAAGTAACATACTCTGACGGTGCTCGGAGAGCCCTCAGTCTGACTGGAGAGAAATCTGTAAGCAGACACCGAGGCAGTGGGTGCAGAGCGGTTCAGGAGAGACCCACAGGAGCCAGGGAGGTGCCCTGGAACCCACTCCTGACATCGGAACTAACTGCTGGTTGGAGCCTGAAGGCACTTAAATGGTAATTTCACATTTACAGAATAGAACATTAGAGATGATAGTGTTAATACAGAGATGGAATTTGTGTGAAATCTCCTCTTTTCCGGTTGTGATTTTAATTTATATGCTGAAATGGACAGTTTTTATTTCTAAGGAATTTGCAGTCTACCCCAATGGATGCCTTTTAAAAATGCAATGCATGCACATGGTTTTTTTTAAAAAAGTAAATAAAAGTAAATTTTATCATAATTTCAAGCAATTCAATCACTTACTTTGGTTGAACTAAATTTTGTTTTAAATTAGAATATTACTTCTGAGGAAATGTAATGGATTTTATTACCCATGCTTACTAACATCACCATCAAAACCACTTTTAAACTATACCTAATCAGTAGAAAAATCTAGAATATAAAAGATCAAACTTAAACATAAGACTATTTATATATTTCAGTAGTTTTTCTTTCTAGTATAACCTCTTATCTCTGAAACATTTTAAATACATTTCTATCTTACAAAGAAATGCATGATTGTTCATTAAGTTTGGAGTCTAATGAAATAAAGGTCATATTTCTTGTCAGATGAAGAGTGATTTTCCAAAACCCTGAATGAAGAGGTGCCTTCCCACAGAAAGAAAAAAGAAAAGTGTACTCACATATGATGTCCAGTGACATGAGTGATATTAAATATCAAAAACTCACTGAATTATCTCTGTACTTGCAATAGAGATGAACATGAAAATTGGACACTCACTAATTTATAACTTGGGATACCATCAGTGCACAGTTATTATCCAAAGATACAATATTTGAAAGTGATGGGTCAATATTCTTAGAAATACTAAACTAAAATAAGTTAAACAAGGAAACTTGTTTAACTTTTGTTGGCTTTCCTAGATGATTTTAAATGCTTAGGTTTCGCATTTACCTGGAGGAAAAAGCCTTGAGTGGAGAAACCACTGGGATGACAGTGTGTGCCTTGCTTTCTGCTTGAAAAGGGAATTCATGGACTCCAGCAGGAGTGGATCCAAAGGGTGCTTGGATCAGGGGAAACTGAGGGCTCATTCCAGGCACCCGAAAATGTAGATAATTTTAGATTACCTTCAGGAGGTTTTCAGTAACTCAAAAGTAGTTGATATTTTTCTACTGAAAATAGAGTATTTTCAGTACTTTTAGTTTTCTCACCACTTAATTCAGTCAGGTTACAAACTCACCTTGTCTCATCCTAATGATGAGAAAAAGTCATGTTTAAACTGGGGGAAAAGAGCCCAAGACTTAAAATTTGCCATATGTAGATATTCTGTGGTTGACCGTAATTATTCTACAAGATGCACACAGATCTTCAGAATAGTATTGTGTCAATTCAGATGGATACTGCTTTAAGAATACCATATGAAATGCGATGAAATGCATGAAAATCCAAAGCTCCCGGTGCTGACTAACTAGTTGTACATGTGTGAACTTTATTAGGAGGCTTTTATACAATGGAGATCTCCCTTTTATTAAGATGACTATGTGTTCAGAAATGAGATATAGCCAATTTGTTAGGAAGACACCTATTTCAATATTATTCACAGTAGTACAGGATAGATCTTTATTATATTCTGTACTTTATATTTTGCTTATTTGGTTAAGGAGAGGGTGGCATTTAATTGACTCAAAGTACCCTTTTATGGACCTGGTAAAACCTTACCAGTAGGTCATTAAAACTGGCACTAACTTACCCATTTGTAACCATGGTTGCCTAGTGTATCATAAGTTTTGAGAGAAAATAAAAAGAGTGATCAGTAGCTGTTATGTAATAGGCAGCTCTCCACAGTCCAGACTCTGTGTTTCAGTCCCTAGAGTAAGTGTGGGTCAGACTGGCTTACTGCAAAGAACTTAGCTTCGGACTGCTGGTACCCCACCGAAGTCTAGTACAGAGTGCTAGAGTTGTTGACCTGATTTCTTGTAGTGGAGCAGTTACTGTGATGGCAGCCATGCTGTTTTCTCCGTTCTGTTACCTTTTCGGTTTTATCCGGGCCTGGTACTCAGAAAAAAATAAATTAAAAGGAATTTTTCCTAAGTGAGTCTGTTTCTTTCAGGAGATAATTCTTCTATCAGAATGTAATACATTTTTTTCCTGGTACGTCACACCCTTCTCCATTTTCATTTCTGCCCTAGTGGCCAACAGAGAATTGCCATTGGCCTTAAATCTCTTCCTAGTTATGGGTCTTAAAATGCACTTAAAATAGGGTCCTTTCCCATATGGGAGGAACATCCTATGTATTGGAGGACTGATAAGGTCTCTGGTTAATCTTGGGTTCATCTATTTTAAACCCTTCTTAAGCAAAGACAAATTACTTGATGCTGTCTATCCTCCTGTGCCCACAGGGTCACTGACTCCCAGTGCAGTTAACAGTCAGTTCTCTGAAAGGAACAAGACTTGATCAAGGTCTTGGGGCATTTTTCAGGACAAAATGTCAATGGGGAACATTAGCTTAGAATCCAGCTCTAGGTAACCACGAAGAAACGAAGGCCCTGCGGCTGAGGCACCCCACACTCCCACACACATCCTGCCACATGTTGGTAGGAGTCTGGGAAGGCCCAGCCTCTGCACACCCCCTGCTTCTTTCGCACCCCAGCACCTCTTTGTTTTTACCTTGCCCCTCCCTGCTCTCTCTGCCATTTCTTCCACTCCTTCAAGGTAAGTGCCACTAGAGGAAGGATGCTGATGTGATTTTTCTAATGAAAGTTTTTTTGTTTTTAATCAAGATGGTTGTTAAATTACAGAATTAAATTTGATTGGTTAGCTTTTTAGGTTCTGTGGCTCGTGCCGAATGATAACCAAATAGTGTGCGTCTTCTTAGCAGTGGCCACTTCCTAAAGCTAAATTGTAATTTCTCAAGACATCATAGGACTGCAAAAGCTCATCATTAAGAGTTTAGTTCTCCAGGGTTCACCTATAATTTCAAATCCCAACAAGCCTATATTGCTTTGCCTTATTCTAAAGACCATTTTTCTAAATCGCTTCAAATTCACGTCATTTCTACTAAGGCATGCCATCTTGAAAAAATTGCACACATAAGTAGAACTTGGGGGTGAGGGAGGAACTTTGTAAATTGTAAGGTGTGAAATGAATAGTCTGACCTGATTTCTGATATTCCTGTACTGCCATATGGTGATCAGTGATTATATTTTTCAGTACATTTCCACCTTTATGAACTCAGCTGATCTTAGAAGATTATCTACTGATTCTCTTTTTCATTTCTAGTCAACAGTGATTCATTGATTTTGACTTGCCGTAAATCAGCTGGTGCTCATGAAGGTATCCTAATACCAGTGAGTCACAAAGATACCTGCTGATTCTAATTCACTGTCAGGAAGGAGATGGAGTTTTACTTCTCGGGAGAGTTTTAGTGATTGCACTGGCTTTATAGCCGTTCTTTGAATCATATAACATGAAGATTTGACATGATTATTCTTAATTGACTTGGGACTAGACAGACAATTCTCATATTTGGTTTTGCCTTCAGACTTAATGACATACAGACTTTGAGAAGTGAGCAAATTTAATTTTTTCTGGTGAGTATTATATAGCATTATTACGAGTGCAATGCTGTGCAGAGAATATAAAGTTGTGTCCCATTCTCTTGCTAAATTCATAAAGTGTTGCCAGAAAGGTGCTGTCTGATCCAAGCTCCTCTTTCCCTTTTGATACTCTCTATTCTATCTCCCTTTTCTTCTCAGAATCTCTCTCTTTCATAACCAAAGCAGAAATTTTAGGATTCTTGTATTTATTTCAGTAAATACTTATTGAGGAATTAAATGCCAGAATAAGCATTGGGAATGCAGTGGATGTAGACATGGCCCCTCCCCTGTCACAGAACTTACAGTCTAGTGCAGGAGTTGGGGTGGGGCAGTGGCAAATCTTCCCACTGCCTTTTGGAATGCAGCCATCCCCGTTCATTTACATATTGTCTGTGGTTGCTTTTGCACTATGACAGCAGTCTAGAATAATTGCAACAGAAACCCTCTGGTCCGCAAAGCCAAAACTGTTTCTTACTTGATCCTTTGCAGAAAAAGTTAATCAACCCTTGCTCTAGTGGTTATGGTGGAGAGAAAAATGCAGGCTGGAGCCCGAAAAGTTTTATCAACCTTGCTAAGGAGGAGAAATTCTTCTGAGGGAAGTGGGCCAACGGGGCAATGTTGTAGTCAGGGAAAGTAGGATGTTCATAAGTGAATTTCAGAGAAGTCACTGTGGCTGCCCTGTAGAACAGAATAATGAGGAAAGACAGTAAGTGTATGTCTCAGAATGAGAAGTGTTAAGGCATAGTAGTTAAGAGCGTGAGCTCTTGAGCCACAGACTGCCTGGATTCAAATTTTAGCCCTGTCACATACTGACTCTGACATTAGGTAACTTCTTGGTCATACTTTCTGTCTGTAAAACAGAGATGGTAATCATAGAACCTATGTGTGAAGCACTTAGCCCGTAGTGTTTGTAATCATCACTATTATTGCTATGGTAGTAATCCTGTTAAGAGGTGAGATTGACCTGAAGTAAGGCAGTGACTGTGAGGGTGGTGAAGAGAAGAGGCCAATTTCAGGAGCTACACAGGTGATAGAATTGTCGGGAATTCATGATAGATTGGATGTCTCTAGGGTAAATAAAAGAGAACTTGAAGTTGAGGATGAAATGCAGGTTTTGGATTTGATCAGTTGAGTGGATGATGGTTCGAGTGCCCAAAGTAGGACAATAATTGAAACAGGTTTGTGATTTGGGGTCACTGGTAAGTTCAGTTTGGGGCATCCTAAATTTAGGTACCAGATTAATACAAGTAGAAATGTTCAGGAAGCAGGTGACTGTAAGGTCCAGAGACCAGAACTGTGATGTGGGCTGAGGAAATGGATATAGAAATGGGCAGTATACACCTGGTCACAGAGGTTGGAAGAGGATGAGATAACCCAGAATGAGGGTGGAATGACAGGTAGGCTGCTAACAGAACTGCAGAGAACACCAGCAGTTAAAAATTTAGACGTAGAACCTGTGCGTCAAAGAAAAGATTAAAACAACTTTTGAAGGAAGATAAGCATGAAGTTTGAATCCATTAAATATTCTCTTGTTGAGGTGGCTGAATTTGAGAAATACTTAAATTTGCAATTTTTACATTAGCACAGGCCTATCTCGATTTCATGTACTGTCATATTCCACTTTCTTCCAACACACAATTTTCTCCGTGCGGAATATTAAGCAACATCGTAGATGCTATGGTTATGGGTGTTGACATCTATTGACCTGTTCAATCTACTTTCCTATATTTATTGACATTTCCTTCCCTTCATTTTTTACTTCCTCAGTTACCGATTCACTGGAACCTTGATATAAAGAACTGAAGTGGAGGAAAATGTCTTCCTCCTTTTTGTGTTACATTTGGTTCAACAATCAACAGCTTGGGTCCAATATCTTAGAGTTTTACAATGACTCCTCTATTTTAATTTGTTTACAACAGCAGTGTCCCACCTTTTGGCTTCCCTGGGCCACACTGAAAGAATTGTCTTGGGCCACACATGAAATACACAAACACTAATAATAGCTGATGAGCTAAAAAGAAAGTCGCAAAAAAAAAATCTCATGATGTTTTAAGAATTTGTGTTGGGCCACATTCAAAGCTGTCCTGGGCCGCAAGTTGGACACGCCTGGTTTACAACATTCCCATAAGGGAGTATAACTTTGGAAAGAACCAGGAGAAAATTTGGGGAAATGGACACTTTTTCTATCATCAAAATCACTCCTCAGCATTGGTGCCTACGCCTCTGTTAACCGAGTCAGGCTTGGCTTCCTGTCCTTAGTGCAAGTTAATTCCCATGAGAAACCTCCTACCTATTCACCTCTGACCCTTAGGAGAGCTCACAGGTCAGGCTCCAAATACGTTCCTGCTGTGCAGGTGTGCGGTGATCCGAAAAGCCTGGTCCAGAAGCCTTATCTACCTGCGAGTATAGCACATGCCAGACGACAGACGTCATATTTATAGAAGCAGGCTGAGTATTGTGTTTTATATTTAGTTTTGTGTTACAGGAGGAAAATTGTGGAACAACTTTGAAATGGACCAGAAAGATTACTGGGTATACTATCTGACTCAGCTTTCTAGGTTATTGCCCTTTTGTTATTTTTCAACTATTTTACAATCCTGAAAATGGTGGAAAACTGAGGGTAATACAAAAGGTTCCTGTCCGTTGAAAAGGAAATTGTGTGCTGTGGAATGCAACTGGTCATTGCCCTCTAGATGTTGACCAATTTTACCAGTTTTGCATCTATATTTCTAAATTATTTGCAGTATCCTTTTTTTTTTTTTAAGAGTTTACTTGAGTGAAAATCTGTTCCAACCGGGCGATGCCAAACTGGAAATGGTTAGAAGTGCTCCCTCTTTGCGGTATTCTTGGTGTTTATATATTTGTTGCTCTTTGAATTTACCTTTGAACCAATTTAACATCTTATGGGTTCCCTTTTTAATTAATGAGTTAATTAAAATATATGTCTTATGTGAAAACAATCTCTTGTTATATACACACACACACACACACACACACTACACACACACACACACACGTACGTATATGTATACGTGCATATTAACATTTCTAGACAGACACAAGAAACGGCTGGCTCTCGTGGCCTCTACAGAAGAGAAGGCAGAAAACTTGCTTTCTGTGGGAAAGGAAAACTTGAACACTTTGAATTTTGTGTCATATGCTTATATTACCTAAACAAATAGATAAATATTAAAAATTCATTTCTGAACACTCTAAAATTAATCCATAGCTAGTCCTTACCAAAACATCAACATCAATGAAATGCACATTTGAATGAACTGACTTTCTAAAAAGAGACCTTTGTCCCTAAATAAACTACCAGTAGATAGCAACCTACATGTCAGCATCATGCCTAGAGCCTTACTTTTGTACTCTTCAAAGCAAAGTTTTTAACTTCAGTTTTTAAGATAGTTCTAACACTATAGAAATATTTTGGACAGATGGTGCTAATTCTATTTCGAACCTATTAAAAGGATCACATAATCCTACTGTGGAGTGAGGTGGCAGACCAGTGAGCCTCTTTTGTAGTTGTTCTAAATTCACCTTGCCTCTTCCCCCGGAATGCACACTCAGTAATCCCCTTGTCTAATTATAGCTAGCCGCTCTCCCTTTAAGCTAGAGGTTCTCAAGCTTGGATGCATGGTAAAATCACCTGGGGAGCTTGGAAAAATTCAAATGCCCAAACCAATTAAATCACAAAGTCTGGGAATGGGACACAGACATCAGTATATTTTAAAGCCACTGAGGTGATGCTCAAGTTGAGAACACTGCTTCATGCAAAGAATGGTACCGGTTTAGCAAAAACTTCACATGTAGGGGGTTCCCTGGTGGTGTAGTAGTGCGTTGGCACTGTCAGCGCTGCAGCCTGGGTTTGATTCCCAGCCAGGGAACTACCTCCCCGCCCCGCCCCCCCAAAACAAACAAACAAACAAACAAAACAAAAACTTCACATGTAGTATAATACCACAGAAGCAAAAGCACTCAGGACCCCTGACTGGAAGATCTGCGTAAGTGATAAAGAGGGTCCAAACAGAAAAGCAAAACATGCAACCCTTACCGAGGATCCTAACATGCAAAGTCTCTTTTTACCTCTGGAATGGGGCAAATCAGGTTTGGGTATGACTTAGAAGCTCAAACTGACTGACTTGGTTACAGTTATTAGAGCTTTTAAAAAAAAAGTTCTAAATTCAGCTAAGGTCTCTGAGTAGAAAATACCAAATCGGGATTGTTGAGTGCATGTCACTGCCCTGTTGCTCTGCCACGAGAAGCAGGAAGCCAGCCTAGTGATCCATGACATCTAATACCACTGCCACCATATGGCTGTGTTTCTGACACAAAGCTCTGTTGATCATATGCCAGTCAGCTGAGAAAACCACATATAGTACAATATGACCTGCTGAGTGTCTGTTTTTGTCAAAGGACCTAGAACCTCATTGCCCTAACCTATAACAATGTGCTTTATTAAGAGGTCTTTGACAGAGAGCTAGATTTAGAAGGGGAGAAGTAATGAATACACGCATTTATTTTGGAATGGTAAGGGAAGAGAATAGTCTTTTCTTGTCATGTGCTTCCCCCTACCCAGAAAAGTATCTTACAGTGGGAAGACCTGATTAATGGCCTGCTTTTGTTTCATGCTTTAAGCCATTTTATCATTGCCTCTGCCTTTTCTAAAACATGCGAATTGGTATCATAAACTCTGCTGTGGTTTGCCTTCATGTACTCATTGTATATTCCCCTGCCTTTTTTATAGGAAGACAGAGATGTCAACCCTTTGCCAAACCGAGGAGGCAATGGCTTAGCTCCTGGAGATGACAGATTCAAGCCTGTGGTGCCATGGCCGCATGTCGAAGGAGTAGAAGTGGACTTAGAGTCTATTAGAAGAAGAAACAAGGCCAAAAATGAACAAGAGCGCCACGCTGGAGGAGAGAACCAGAAAGACATAATGCAGAGGCAGTATCTCACCTTTAAACCTCAGACATTCACCTACCGTGATCCTGTGCTACGCCCAGGGATCCTTGGTAACTTTGAACCCAAAGAACCTGAGCCTCATGGAGTGGTTGGTGGCCCTGGAGAGAAAGCCAAGCCATTGGTTTTGGGACCAGAATTCAAACAAGCAGTTCAAGCCAGCATTAAAGAATTTGGATTTAACATGGTTGCAAGTGACATGATCTCACTGGACCGCAGCGTCAATGACTTACGACAAGAAGAGTAAGCACCCATCCTCTTCTTTCTAAAATTGGGGCAACTATTGTTTTGATAGATAATCAAGTTAGATGCTGAGATGGAGAAAGTAGTTATACCTCTATTTCAAGGAAATGAGGATCTTTGTTCTATAAAATGGCCAGAAAGAGATTTCTCCTCTTATGCCATGCTCTTGAGGGTATGGCATGTAAAATTCTGGGGTTTTCTGCATCAGTCCTACTCAGTATCTGGTCCCCAGACTGGCCCTGGTCTGTGAATTTTTTGTTACCGGTCCAGAGTGAGAAAATGAGTTTACACCAGGATGTAAATCAACTATTAATACTTTGTTTGGTTCAACTGACAATTTTTTAGTAAAAAAACTTTCTTGCTGTGTTGCTTTCCATTCTGGATCAAGCTCCTTATCTTGTTGTGGGACAACTAATACACAGTAGCACTGCTCTAGATGTCTCATTTAATTAACTAAATGTGTACGTTTCCTTTCATTTTTCCCTCAGCACTGAAACTGGAAATTGAAACACTGGAGTGTGAAAAAGGAGCACTCAGATAAAATTGTGGCCTAAATTTTCAAATTATTTTCATGTAGTTTAATTTAAAATAAAAGACTTTCAATTCCTAACTTTGGCTACACAGTGATCATTGAATGAACTCAAAGCTTTTGTCTTTAAGTTTATTCAATAACATGTGCTACGCCTATGGGATCTACATAGCTTCCATTAATGTGGATGCATATTTGATTTCCTGCTACTAGAAAACTCTCAAAATATATTACTGATGGTGCATTATTAACATAATCTTAATTTTAAAAGCTAGCAGCACAGCAGATGTGTGTACACACACATACATAGCAGCATTCTTTGTGACCAACAAGTGAAATTCTGTACCTAATATAGTACTACTCTAATAGACTTTTTATTCATGTGTTTATTGGTAAGAGTGAGAGGAGATGAATGAAACATGCAAAGAAAGTAGGAGTAGAAACAGAGCCATGACGGTGAGAGACATAACCTCTTGTACAGGGAAGAGTTAGAGAATCTCAAAGGACTGTGAAGGAAGCATCCCGGTTTATTCCTAACCAAAGTACAGACTTGCCTAGTCATGGGGTTGCCAGATTTTAGCAAACAGAAATAGAAGGTGCTCATTAAAATTTGAATTTTAGATAACAACGAAAAACATTTAGTATAATTATGACCCGAATAGCGTAGGGGACATACTAGTACATTTAAAAACAGTATTCATCTTAAATCCGAATTTAACTGGGTGTCCTGTATTTTATTGTAGTCAGGGGCTGAGGATAGTACAGAGCTAGATCTGCCAGGCAAGTACCCTGTAGGACCCATAACAGGGTTTGCAGTCCCTCATCTGCAGTGCATCCCAGTTATCTAAAATATAGCACTCAATCATAGTACTCATCTCTACTACAGAAGGTTCTGTGAGAACCCACTGATGGTGTTCTCATCACTCACAGGGAAAGGGAAGAAGTGGCATGGGCATCTAGTGTTTATTGATGTTCCACTGCATGCCAGGACTTACTCTAAGTTATTTCATTCTCACAACCAAACTGTGAGAGAGTTTGTACGTAAAGTCTGAAGCTTAGAGTTGTGCCTTCTTTGTATTTGAGCAGCAAAATAGTAAATCTGCGATTCAGCCCGAGGTGGTGTGGTGTGACAGAGCCTTCTCCTTCCACCACACCACACCTCAAGGAACGTCGTTCCTGGACAACGTGCCGGAGTGTGACACTCAGAGGGTGAGCTTAGTGCAGTGTAGCGTATTGTCTTTCAAAACACCAATATTAATGGAGCTCATTGTTTTCTATCTAAGAAATATGCTAAGAAATCAATTGACATCCAAGACAGCAGTACACGGGTCTGGTCATCCTCTGCCTCCCTCTGTCTGCCAGGCCTCTTGTTTCTACCATCAGAACGTCTCACTTCATGTCTGAGTGCCATTCTCGTTTTTTTTTTTTTTTTTGCTTTTTGGTGTGTGGGTAGCTCCCTGACTGGGAATCGAACCCAGGCCGCAGCGCTGACAACACCAGCGCTGAAGCCTTAAGCCACTGCACCATCAGGGAACTCTCTGAGTGCCATTCTTTCACCTCCACTGCCACCACCCAGGTCCCAGCCACCGTCTCTTGGAATCCTGTGGGCCCCTCCTCCCTGGTCCCCCCAGGTCTGTTCCTGCTCCTGTCCTACTCTCACACAAGCCAGTGTGGTGTTGGACCCCACAGATCTGCTTACTTACCTAAAACCATTCTTTCCTTCTGCACTGCACTTGAAAGAAAGCCCCGACTCCTAACCAGCAGCAGCCCCCATGCCACGACCCTTGCCGGCCACAGTGCAGGAGCTGTGTCGTCTTCTCCCCTGTCCCTGCCCCTGCCCCTTCCCATCCTTTAGGTCCCAGGTGCACCTCTAACCACGGTCTCTAACTTGGGAATGCCTTCTCACCCTAGTTTATTTTCTTTTACTGCCGCCTGCCCATTTCTTTCATGGCAATTATCAAATTTTGTAATTAGATATTGGTATATTTAGTTGTTTATTGACTGCCTTTCTTACTAGATGATAAACTCCTGAGAGCAAGGAATATGTCTGTTTTCTTCATATTTCTTCAGTTTTTAGTGACTGACAACTAGGAGCTTGGAGACTGAATGGATGAATGAATGAATGAATGAAATCTTCCAGGGTTTAAACCTTGGCTTCATTACCAGATGTGAGATCTTAGGCCAGTTACGTACCCTCTCCAACCCTCAGTTATCTAATCCTTAACATGGGTCGAACCATACTTGTCTTTCAAGACTGGTATTAAAATTCAGTGACGTAATATAATAGACTAAAAGTCTTTTATCACAAGCCTGGTGGTTAGAAACGTCAGTATTATTGTCTGTTTTCACTGCCGTGGCATTTTCTTCAAGTCACATTATCTTCTTGTCACATTTGAATGTTTTCAGTTCCTATATAACTTTGATGGTCTCTATTGCTTTTTGAAAAACATAAATGTCACACCCTACCTTATCTACATCATCTTTCTTCTCCTTGTCCCTTCTGCAGTGGCAAAGCCTTCGTCTCTCCTTTGATGATGCCACACAGATTGGCGCCTGAACGTCCCGTCTCTCTGCGTCTTCCTTGCTCTCCTGCAGTTTCCTTCCTTCCTGTCTGTCTGTCTGTCTCTTCCTTCCTTCTGTTCTTTCTTTCTTTCCTCATTGCATCCCTCCTTCATCCTTCTTTTCTTTCCTCTTCCTTCTCTCATGCCTTACTGACAATTTCTCATGTTCTTTTCTCTTGAACAGCTGAAACAGCATCTAGAAATGGGGTCATTGCATGTTTCTGTGTCACTCTTCTAAGTATTGTGTCTCCAGTCAAGTAAAAGGACCCAAGGCCATCTTAGTAAATGTTCGGAAGTCCTCTTTACAAGTCTATGCCAGTGAGAAAAGTTCTTTTTATATACAACGACAGTCTGAAAAAAATCCAGCCATTTTTCATATTATATGGCTGGATACTTCCCGGATGGCCCCTGTGTACTTCAGAATACTCAAACATAGTAATCCCAGAAACTCTTTAAAAATGAACCCAGATTATTTTTTTTTAACTTGATTCTTTCTCACACTTAAAAAAAATGAGATAGTCTTCATTCCGCTTTGAACACTTAAAATTTGACATAGAGTAATAAATAATTTCCAAGTCGAGTTATTCATAAATTAGAATGTGGAAAATCATAAGAATTTTCTGTAAAATAAAAAGGCCAGCAACAAAGAAGACACCCCTAAATGTTGCATATTCTCTAATAAACATTTCAGCCCTTTTCTGCTTTTGCACCCAATGTGTTTAAACAAAATATAAACCTGTGTCACACACACACACACACACACACACACACACACACTGCCTTCCTCACACTAATCCCTCATGGAGAGTTTGCCACAAGGAGCCCATCAGAGACAGGCTTGCTGTTGCTGACTTTCTGCAACTTTAGAACATAGGTCTCTCATCAGCCTTGTTCTCTAGTGAGCCACCTGCCGAGCTTAGCAACCAAGTTTGGGCCGTTTGTCCAGCTGTGGCATCTGACACTGTGGTTAGCTTGTTCGTTTTTGTGGCTGCTCCGTAGACTTTTCAGATGAGTGTTCTCTGCCTTCGAAGCAGGCCAGAACTGCCCAGCTGCCGGCATGACTCATGCGTGTTACAGCTTTGAGTTAGGTTCTCTGGCTGAGTAATTTACTGACTGTTGATCACTTGTTAAAAGAGTGAGTAATACTATTTTGAGTGAACTGGAGCCCTACTTCTTTTTTAAAGACTTAAGCCAAGAATGACTTCACCTGCCTTCACGCTTGTTTTCTATAAAAAGAAAAAAATACATGATTTTCTTCACGGTTCAACAGACATTGCGTACCTCCAATAAACACAGCCCTGTGATAGCCCATCAGGGAATGCAACAATGAGAAAATATCGTTTCTGCATTAAAGGGCTCGCCATCTGCCCCTGGGGAAAAGGGGAAGAATACCATCATGTCAGAGACATAGGAAAGGCATGAGCAAAATGGTGTGGTTCAGAGGAGGGGGAACCCACTTCAGTTACAGGGGAGTCAAAAAAGGATTCGTGGAGAGGACACTAGGCACAGACCCTAGAGGATGAGTCAGGTTCTTCTAGGAAGAGGTTGTAAGTGTTGAAGACATGAAGATAGGCATTGAGTAGGAGGAAAGCAAGTGGTATCCTTTACTTGGATCAGGAAGTGTGTGTAGAGAAACAAAGCTGATAGGTAGGATCATGTTTAGAAGACCATGATGCCATTTACAAAGCTCCTAGTGAATTTGGTAGCCCCATTCTCACCGAAGGTTTGTAAGGGCACTTTAGGAATGTTAGATTGGTAGGGGGTCCAGAGTGGATGAGGGCAGGGACCTGTTGGAGTGTTAGTAGCATTAGAGTAGGAACCTCAGTGAAGGTTACTGAACTAAAAAACCAAGACTCAGTGTAAGAAAACAGGAGAGTTAGAATCAATTGGCTTTGACAGCTGATTGAGTGGAAGGAGGAATTAAAGATAAAGCCAAGACTTTGGAGCACAGTAACATGAGGAACGATGCCATTAACAGAAGTAAGGTGGATGGCATCGAACAAGGTGCTCTGCCCAAAACTTGGTTACCTAATCCAGTTAGATCTCTGGCTTTATGTGAATTCACACAGAGCCAGCCAGTCAAGACAAGGAGCCTGTTTGTGGGAAGAGGTGGACAGTTCTATTTGTGAATAGGTTAGATTTTCTTCTAATAAAGTTTGGGATTTTATTTCCTTTATTGTGAACTAACTGCTGATCCAGATATAATACATGGAAATCATTCTTGCCCCTTTTTAGTCCAAGGCAGACAATCAGAGGTATACAATCCAAGTGATTTTATTTCAAACAAATGAATTAACTATTTTGATGTATTGAATAAATTCATCTGCTTCTGATATATAACATTTCCTCCTACCTATACACCTTTGCACTTTTGTTTTGTGGAAAGCTATCTTAGTTGCATTTACAAAGTGAAATAATAGACATTAAGGTGCTTCAAAAATTCTAAGAGCTATGCAAATGTTAATATGATTGTTAATAACTTCCCTAAGCTTGTCTATATTTTACATTTACACTCATGCCTTATACACCAGATAATGCTATTATTACCTGATTCCAAAAATGCTGATTTTTATACTCTGTTTTTAAGATGGATTGTGGTTGTGAGCTTTTTTTATTTCCCTATCCCTGTTAAAGGCTTTCTTTGATTAGAATATAGTGCCGTAATTTATAGAACAGATGCTATTTTCAAAACACTGAATTAGTTGAAATGCTACAGATTCTTTTTTAATTTTAGTTCCTGCATAGCACAATACATGGGTTTCTGTTAGGGCTAACTGAAACTCTAAGGAGCTGCTTGAAGAGGTTAAAACAAATCAGATTAATATGTAAGTCATGTACACACATAGATGTGAATCGCATAGTATATGCATGTGTATTTCAGTACTTGATCCCAGTTTCTATTATCAGAATATATGCTGGTTCATTCTAAATGACCTGGTCCAAACTACTCTCGTCACAACTGTTAACACAAAATCCTTTTCTCTCATAAGTTGCCCAAAATTTGTGTCCTTTTTCAGACTTTGATTTGGCAGCTTTAGATCTAATCTATAGGAAGCACATTTGAAATTGGCTTCGGATGACCCATGATGGACCTGTTGCTTCTTTTATGTCCAAAAATTGGAAGCTACTTTTTGTGAGTTCATAGGCTTTCCATATTAAAGAAAATTATGTTCTGATGCTTAGTTTCTTCTTTGTTATGAACACACACAGACAGACACAAACACATATGCCACATGTTCACACACTGCACTTTGGAATTTTCTCAGAATAGCAGAGCTGACTTTTGTTTAAGGTCCTGGCTGACAATAGGAGATGTATATAGTCAAGTTGGAATTATTATAGTGATCAGGGGGTAACTTATGTCACCCCAGTCCCCATAGCAGTTTAGAGGGGTACCACATTCATAGAGTACACCTACAAAAACTGGAAATGCAGGTAATTTGTTACCCTAAGCCACCATTAGTGGAATAGCAGCCATCTTGAGTGCCCATGTCTCCTTGACAGCACAGGGTGGACAGACTCTTTTACTCCTAAGACCTCATGGGGTTGACAAGGTCCTTCCCATTCTCTAGTCATTCTCCAAGTTGCTCTGTTAAAAAGGGACTTAGCTTCATTTCCTCTTCCCTCATCCTGCCCCCAGAAACCCCCACCACCAGTGCTACAAAAGTATAAGGTATGCCTGTTAAAAAAATTATAAAGTCATGTTGCTTGTTTTTGTTTATTCCCAGTCCTCTGCCCCCAACCAGGAATTTAGAATATCCTCCCTGGTGGCTAGTTAGAAGAATACTTATGGGAGCCTCACTAGATATTCCATAACATCCCACACTGGGCAATTCCTGGAAAACCTTGTCTTCTCTTTCTTTTTAGACTAAGTTTCCCATCCATCAGGAGCAGTGACACAGGAGGTTCAGGGGTGTGTTTTGTACCCTCTCCTACTAGAGTATCTCAGTTTGGGAGCTAACAGTTATGTCAAGATGTTTAGGCATTGTCCTCTGCTAAAAGGTTATTAATTCCTCACCAAAGTGTGCCCCAGGACACGAGGATGCCAGAACACAAACCCCTCCCTCAGAAGGTTGGCATGACCTCCTCTGGTAGCTTAGCAACGCATACTGGTAGATGCAGGCAGGGCCGTTACGCACAGCCTGCTACTCTGATGTGTGTTTCCTTGATGCACGTGGGCTCTCCTGTGTTTGGGAAACAGGGAAATAGTATCAATTCAGTGTGGAAATGTCTTTGGCTCCTAGATTTCTTCCTGCATGGTAATGTTTGGAAATGACAAGAGGCAAGGTTTCTTACAGTTAGAGTGACCTCCATAACAAGATACTTATGAAGACTAAGAGAAAAAGCTGATAATCCTGCAGAAATAATTTTCTTTAGTGCAAGAAATGGGGAGGCCTGGTAGCTTCAAGATGCATTACGCTGGCCGCCATGCTAAGCTGCCCGGGGCGCTGCCAGTGCATGCAAAGAAGCCGAGAGGAAATTGATTGATGAAAAAGGCTCTCTCTGAATCATACTCTCAATATCGGTAAAGTTGCTGTGTATTAGAAGCCAATGTCTCCAGGGACCCACAACAAGGAAAACATAATCTCCGGGGGTTAAAGGCTTCAGAGGCTGGACTGGGATGTGAAGTCCAGGTATCAGTGGTGATATTTAACTGTACTGATTGATTTTCCTTGGGGCTCTGGTCCCAAAGCTCCCTAAGTTTTGAGTGGCCTGGTCCTTCCCTGTTTTTCCTTTAAGTCCTCTTTCTTTTCTTTCTTTCTTTTTTTAAAGCATCATTTTACAAAACAGAAGGTTTACTAGGAACAAAAATATGTATGGCATTGTAGCAGAAGTGTGTATATCATACCTAAAGGGTTGTCAAAGCCAAACTGCTGGGTCGTGACCCATCGTAGGACTAAAACATCCTATTATGAGGTGTTTTCCACATTTAAGATTTGTAAGTTAATGAAACTGGTTAGCTGGTTACTGTTAAGCCAAGCATAAATTAACACATGAGAAAAAGAAGTACCTCAGCCTTTCCTTTTATTCTAGAAGCACAGCAACCATTCTGACAGGTAGACAGTATTCCGTGAGACAGTACTTACACTGGGCCACACGTTCCGGAAAAACTGAGGGGTTGAAGCAGGTCAAAGCCTTCTTTGCTCTCGGATTGACTTTCAAGCTCCTGTCCCATCTATGGGGCAGTTTAGACAGCTCCGGCGGGGTAAAGGCAAATACTTGGAGAGAGCTGTAAAGCAAGGTCATCAGTGCCACTTTTTTTTTTTTTTTAACACAAGGATTAAGGAAGTAATAATACGAAAAATTTGTTGTAGGAGAACACAGTTAATGAGTTAATTATCTTTGCTCATTTGAAGCCGAATACGTAAAAAAAAAAAAATGCACTTAGTGTATCATAAATAGAATGACCCTTTCATCATTCTTACAACATATAATAAGGTGGACAAGCTAAAAAGTAAAAAGGCCAAGCTAAGTATAGGAGTTAAAATTGTGTAAGAATACAGTTTCATTCAGTAATATCTTGTTGTGTATTGCTGGCAAATGGCCCACAAATTTGCTTTCTTCTTCACTGAATCTTGAGGGAGATAGTACTCTCCAAAATGTAGTTATGTGTAGGAGGAAAATCACATTTTTAATAACTTAGTAACTTATTTTAGAATGAGCACTGCCATTTTAATCAAAAGAGAAATAACCGCTCCTTCTCCAGAATCCAAGTCCCAGGGAGCAAATCAAAAACCAGGAGAAAGGGCTCTGGAGAAAGATTTGAGAATCTAAACTACACGTTCCTGAGACCCTGGAGATGCACAAATGTCACTTGAAAGGGAAGAGTTAGTAAAAGAGAACGAGCAGCCAGCTGCTGTGTGTCATCCTTCGTGAGGGAGGAGCTCCCTCCAGAGCCAGACCACGCGCAGCTGTGGGCCTGCTGGCGCGGCCGCCCTGTCCTGGGGAGATCTGTAACGCTGGTGTCGTCTCTGACAGAGACAGTGGGGAGGACCCTTTCCTTCAAAGCCTTTGCTGAAGTCTGTGTGAACCACAACTCATTAGGAAGGTAGCATCCGGTATTCTTATTGAAATCAAAGGAGAGGTTATTTTTCCAGCAGATAGTGAAACCACCTAGATCTGACAGGTTCTTGACCTTATATTCTGTCATGGTGGTGCTGGCTCTGTCTCCGCCAGGGAGAGGAGGGGCTGGAATTAAGGGGGTGCTAGGGGACGTACATGCCACAGACGGGGAATGACACAGAAAGGCAGTTCCAGCCCGAGGGCGTTTTTTTACAGTTGTGTACAAATGGCTTCCGATGAGGTATAGCTGTGTTGTCCAGTTCCACATAATTAACTCGGTCACTGTGATGGCGCTCTGTGCCCTTAAGATAGGGGGTCCTCAGTACGTGACAGGAAGGATCAACAGCATCATTGTCCATTTACTGAGCACCTACTATATGCCTGGCAGTGTGCTAGGTTCTCTAATACACAATCCCCAGTCCTTAGAACTATATCGAAACTGTGTGTGTGTACAAGGGCTGTCTGAAAAGTACCCAGCCATCCAGCTGTGTAAATATATATATATATATATATATATATATATATATATATATATATATATGCTATCCTGAAACTGTCTAGCCATAAATGCCTCTTTTTCACATCCAGCCATGTAATAACCTTCTTCAGGTGACTCCTGGGAAACTCTGCTTTGGTTCTTTACACTTCCTTGAAACCCATGGGCTCCTCAACCCAGTTGGGAAACCACTAGACGAGATGTTTTCCAAGGTCTCTTCCAGTTTAGAATTTGTTTTTTCTGTGTTTCTACACGCCCCCCATCCCGGGTCTGCCTCAGGGCTGCTCTAGATACAGAAGCTGAAGGGAGCCAGCCGGCAGGCTGCTGGTGTGTGGCTGTTACCCAGCTCGCTCAGCGGCGGCCTTGTGTTTGGGTCTGGCCTCTTCCAGCTTCTGGGAAGGGCGGAGGGGCCTGGCCGTCCCTGGGCCCATGCCCGGTGGGACAGCTCTTCTTGGAAAGTCACGGTCTGCCAGGCTCACGTTGACAGGTCAACACTGCTCGCATCTCCAGGGTATAATCCTGTTCTGAGGCTGTTTCCACCTGTTAACTTCTGTGTGTGTCAGCTGCAGGGGTGGAGGAGACCCGTTAGGCCACACTGCCCAAGAAGTGAGAGGCCCCTTTCTCCGTTTCCAGGGCCAGCTCCTGTTCGGTGAATGTTGCTCGTGTGCTTTCCCCAAACATTTATGTACGTACTACATGCACGGTTTTTAGAATATAAAAAATGTGTTCTGTGTTCTAAAAGCTCTGGAAGGCTTGTGACATGGTTCACACTGTGCTGGTCCCCAGTTAGCAGCCAGTGCCTGCCCGCTGTGCGTACTGGTGGCGATGGTGGCTTAGGCACTTCTCTCCTCCCTCCCCTCCCCTGCTTTCTCTCCAGAGCCGTCTCACATTGCCCTGATTTCCTTCCACCCTCGCATTCCTGGTTGTTGCCTCTTCCTTCCCCATCCTCTGAGTCCAGTTTTCTGCTTTCCTCTCACTCCGCAAGTGGCCCCGATGAAGTGCTCATCAGAGTGGATGGGGAGCCGGGGGCATAAGATGGCACTTTTGGAGTTGCGTGGCAGCTCTTAATGGGAATGGATTAGACACCTCAAAACCTTGCTCACAGTATATTAAATATTTCACAGACTAATTGAACTTCAGAGCTAAAAGAGGCCAGAGAGGTCTACTGCAGATAGGGAACCTAAAGTCCAAAGATTAGTGACTGCCAGGAGTCAGTCCCGGCCTTCTGGGGCCTCTCACCGCACAGATGAACGATCGGGGAAGTGTGCTTACCGGAGCGGTCGTTGTAAATGTGCTCCTTACGGTGTGCGTTCACAAACCATTTTACAGCAACAGACATTTTACTTAGGGGCAACAGTCGTATGTTTATCAATCCCTAAGCGGTTCCCTCTTTAAACGTGACCATTTAAAATCCCAGCTAAGCAGTAGCAAGGGCCACTGCTTAAATTTAAGTCAGAAGGAGCCATCCTAACAAAAGAGCAAAAAGGCACCCAAGTGTGGTGCCACAGCAGGTCAGTGTTAAGGGAATAGCTGCATTTCACCATTGTCCAATGCCAGTCACTTAGATTGTCCTCCAGCCTGGCCCCGGAAATCTTACCTTAATGCTAAGGAGATGCTATGAAGGAGCTTCTCACTAAGTCGCCTGTGGGACTGTGGGATAGCAGTTTCCCAAACTTGAGGGTAGGCTGGAGCTCAGAGCAGGTCACCACATCCACTGGGTTCTGCAACAACAGGAAACCATGGCCTTGGCACAGACTGGCACACATCTCGAGCAGTGGCCTCGCCTTAGGGTAGGCACAGTTGGGGACCAGCTTCACAGGCCCCTTTGCAGCAGGCTCCCACTCGGGGAGCCAGAGGAAAAGGGGGCTATAAGGTACCTGAGGGTACCAAGTCTGTGAGTGCACATGAGTATACCTTGGGGATCCCAAGCATTTAAAAAGAGAAGAATGGTAAATAACATTTAGAGAGCTTTCTTGTGTGTTATGGCAAATGTGGATAATAATACTTGGCTCATAAAGTTATTGTGCAAATTAAGTGTGATAAAGCGCGTAAAAGCATTTAATGCAGTGGGGACTGGGAGGTCACAGTGCTTGGAAGCCACCCTTATCCCAGGTGAGGCAGAGAACCCCACGAAAGCTCCTCTCCTACATAGGTCTCTTGTCATTGCTAGGTGTGTGGCCTGCTCTTCAGAGCATATTGCTGTCATCATTGTCTCTCCTGCTGCCATCCTGCTACATAACAGTAGGAGTTCTAAACACAGCAAAAAAGCACAAGGGCATCCTTGATGTCAACATACAATAAAGAACTACCTGCTTGAAAATACTGGGTGATAGAGTCTATAATTTACATCAAAAGAAGTGAAGAAAAATTTAAGATACATCAGGTCTGTGGGGTTTAGGATGTAAGTAAATACTTCATGATAATAAACATCTTTGTCATTTCTAAAAATACAAATATTTTCCAATTTAGCCCTATATTTCTTCTTACTGAGCATCACTGTAGCCTAGACTGTCATCTAACCAAGAGTTTGTCAGTGAGACAGGCTCGTCTCTCTGTGGCTGGCTCTTGATTACTACTCCTGTTCAGTGGTGAAGACCTGTCTCTCTCTCTTTCTCTTTATCTCTCTGCCCGCCTTACTCCTCATTCTCAGTGTGTGTGTGTGTGTGTGTGTGTGTGTGTGTGTGTTGACAGCTCCCTGTAGTTTTCATGACACATTTTTATATAAGGCATCCCTGAATATTTTACAGAATGTTCCTGACTTTTATGGCCTTATTGATTAAAGTTCTATTTTCTGGCATAAGAATTGTTTTAGTTGAGAAAATGTAATCGTTTCTGTCTCTTACATTGTGCAGGTTACTGTGGCAGCCAGAAGCACTTGCCCAGAGAATAGAAATTCATTCACCTCGCATACTTTTATGTATAGAAGGGCACCAAATTTTATAGCTGACATTTTGTAACTGTGCTTCCTTATTGGTGAAATGTAATTTCAAAATGCATATGCATTTCGATATGCACTCAGTTCTTATTGTTGAGGTGCCTATGTTCTATAAAGTCACCATGAACACTCGATGAGCAATGCAGAAGCATTGCTCCTAGGGGAGATACGAGATTAGTTAGGTTCCTTTCAGTCTCTGGTCACAACATGTTCATCAGCTGATCAATACATAACTTTGTTTTATGTGTGTTTCTATTTAAAACACCTTATTTAATGCACATTGTTGAACCATAATGTAGAACTCTTGGCCAACAGCACTAGCACTCAGGCCTGAAGGAAGTCCATCTAACACACACGTTTTCTCCCTAAGACACATCGCAGCCTTCTCACACTCAGGAACATGAGACAGCACCTCAGCAGTACTCATGGGAGCCATTTAAACAGTGGAATCACCAACAGAAGGCACAAAAATGAGACAAGCACAGCACTGAATAGACCGATGAGGACACTGCTTACACTGTCAGCATGGAAACAAGAAGGCAGGGTGTTGTTTTGTACCTGCACGTAGGCAACTCAAATTAGGGTTCACATTCTTCAGCACTCTGTACGTGTTCTCAAGTGACTACAGAAGTGTCCTGAATATTGATTTGGGAGTTGCAAATAAATTTTAGGGAGCAGGCAGATTACTAATACAGAATCCATGAATCGTAAGGGTCCATTGCATTTTTATAGATTTAAATATGAAGTACAGACTAATCACAGAATTATTTGGTCTATATCTACTCATAATATATTCTGAATATAGTCCAATACCCTGTTATATAGTAAATACAGATCTTAATAACACTGAAAATGATAATTCTAAGAGACCAAATATGTTTTACCTGTTAGTATCTGCCAAAAGATGTCAAGACCCTAAAGCATAGAATATTAAATTTTTTCATTCAAACAATAGAAATAAACCAGCCTAGTTATTATTCAGTGTTCCCCCCATAATTAATCTTTCTTTTCTCCTTCCCCCTTACTGTGTCTGACTGCCACAGTGGGCTGGAGAAGG
Source organism: Lyroderma lyra (assembly GCA_004026885.1). Classification (NCBI taxonomy): domain Eukaryota; kingdom Metazoa; phylum Chordata; class Mammalia; order Chiroptera; family Megadermatidae; genus Lyroderma; species Lyroderma lyra. Next base: position 47,411 of record PVJL010001126.1, on the reverse strand, counting down.
ATGTTAGAATCATACCAAGATGTGCTCAGCAAGGGCTGTGGTAGTCAGGGGCCTGACAAATGACAAAACACAGGTTTTTCTGCTCCATTGTAATATTTTTAGATTTACTTGTGGCCTGGTCTGTGTTGATTAGCAGACCTAATCTGAATGTCAGAGGTACTGATGACCACGTAAATGTGATGGTTCTTACTCTCCGGCCCCAAGTGCCTCCATCCCCTTACCTAAAGGCTTAGATGCTGTATTGAATGGGTTTAACTTTGTAGTAACTAGCTTGTACTTTTATCAGAAATACTTACTAATTTCAGATTGTATCTCCCCTGCTTCTCAAGTTAACTGACTTAAGTTCTTTCTAGGTAGCACACAAACAAAAGAATATTGCACCTGTTTCTTACTTCAATCTTGGTCTCAAAGAAACATACAACAAACATCTAATAGACTGTGGCCACAAAGTCCAATTATAATGACCCAAGAAGAGCAGTAAATGGTGTTTGAAGATAAAAAGTTACTGGTGGTTTCATCTACTCTTGGGATCCATAAATGTAGAGATATCTTACCCCACAGCTGATGGTTTACAAAAGTCCTGGGAGGAAAAGAGCAAGATAATACCAATGTGTGCGTATTTCTAGAACCTGGAAATATAAAATGCTAATAAAGTGTACTTTGAAGTATAGCCACAATTTTAACAATTCCACAGAGGCCCAGAGCTACTGTTATTGGCAGTATGTAAGGATATGGGTAATTTCATGGAGAAATCTTTAAAACTAAGGTGGGAATAGTTTGGAAGTAACTATAGGCAAACCTTTTTTCCATTAAACTGTAACAGTAACATTGAACTGTTGTCTGTGCCCACAGAATACGGATTTCACGATTCCCATCAGCTTCAGAAAACAAGATTTTAAGTAGCCAAGGGATTCAATTATATTGTTCCTGAGGTCTTGAGTTCAGCAACTAGATTTAAAAACAACAACAACAACAAAAACAACCCAGCTTTTGTGTGTGGGGGGGGAGGTGTGACAAGTGTTTTGTAAATACAAATTTCAGGGGAAGAGTTAGTGTTCTGCACCGGACAATCTCAGGTGTAATGAGGAAGCTGTAGAAACAGCTTCCTTTCCTTCCCTGGAACCTTGAATATAAACGATCACCTTGGAGGTCATTGCTGTGACGCCAACCCGTGGTTCAGTCTCTGTGCCCACCACTGTTTCAAGGGGCCCTGAGACAGAACCAGAGCGCTGTCAGCACGTGGCGTGGTGTATCAGAGAGCAGAGGGACTGAGAGTCAGTGAAGTGTATTACGTCTCCCCAGTTCTTTAGATTACAGCAAAGTGATGCCCATTTACAGCTATTTAAAGGAATTTAAACATTTTTACTTTTGAGAAACATAACTGAACATATCTCAATGGCATCAGAATGTGTAGAATTTTTAAAAACTGCTTCAAAATACCTGGGATTTCCACAGTGTTTGGTAGATTTTGAAGAGGTATAATTTTTCCACCCCTTGAAATGCTTTATTTCTACAACGGTGATTATTAAACATACTGAGTAGTATTTCACACCTTGTACCGGAACTGGGAAGCCTGGCTTTTCTACTTGGGTTTATAAACCTACAAAATTTGGCAGCTGGCCCTCATGAAAGAGCTGTTCCAGCGGAGCTCCTCTGTCTTGTTTGTGTTGTCCGTTCCCACCTAGGCACGCTCATCGCGGCTTCCAGCTGCTCCAGCTCTCTGAAACGGCAGTCTTCTCGGCCACTGCTCGGTGTAGGCTCCTGCTGTCATTCTGACACGATGGCAACTCTCCGGAAGGGTTATGTAATTAGACAGAATTAGATGGGATAGCGAGCTAGTACCAGGGGGGAACACCTGGCAGGAATGAAACGCAGAGGCACCTTAAGTATAATGTGCAAATCCGTCGAATAGCCTACTTATTGAATCAAAATGAGAATGAGTATAAATAGTCATGGTTTTTTAAAAAATGTGCCCTGAGTTCTTAGGGGAAATGCTTCCCCCGCAAAGTCACCTACAAAGGGCATGCCAGGCTTGGCCCCATTCTGTACGGTAGGGTGGCGCTCTAGTTCCAGAGAAGCCTTGCTGCAGAGTTTTACAAGGCAACCGTGGCCAGGGCTGTGCCCCGGGGGTTGCTGGTTACAAAGCTGCCAGATACGTCTGGTCACTGGTAACAGACCTGAGTAGCATTTTTATTTTAAAATGTTTGGAAAAGGGAAAGTTTATATGTTTAACAGACTACCACCCAAGTAGGCTTTTTTTTTTTTTTTTTTTTTTACATCGATATTCCCCTGCACGGATGACCCCTGTTGATTTTGGAGGTATTTGGACTGCTTCTGGTTCCTCACTGTTGTAGACAATACTGTGATGAACAAGCCCGTGGTTCAGTCTCTGTGCCCACCACTGTTTCTTCCGAGGTCTCGTCCCTAGGGGGCCGCTAGGTCGATGTGTCAACAACTGCTTCCTTCTACTCGGTAGCGCGTGGCTACTCCGGAGTCGCTCCCCCACTGTCCGCCACATCCCTGGTCTCATCAGCTTCCCCCTCACCCAGAATGGATTTGTTCTGCCCTTTCTCTTTTTCCTTGCTTTCCTCTTTTGTAATAGTCTCCCTTGCATATGGCCTACCTGTGGACCTATTAGAAACCAGGGAGTCTGTGGAGAGGAGGTAACAAGTTGATAGACAATACTACACTGTCTCGAAACAACAGTCGACGGTTGCCTGACCTGTAACGTGCACGTGTGTCCGGTCCTTGCGGACTTGGCCACATTTTAGTGACTCAGTGTGTGTTCCAGAATTGTGGTTTGAGATTTCCTGGCATCTGCTGCCTTCAGGGTGAGAATTAATAGACCCTTCCAGTCCCTGCCTTATAATTCCACCCCATCGTGGATCTATCAACCTTTTGATAACTAATGTCAACTAACTTAGGGACTCGTGACTGTCAAGAGGATTTGGTTTTCTGGAAAATTACAATGAAGCAAAGATATAAGAGAGAAGCAAAGATAATTCAATGAATGCAGGAAAAGAGGTAGAGTACTTTAAAGTTTTCTTAAAATGGTGTTACCAGACTTTCTCCTCTTCATCTTGTCTTTATCAATTATATTACGTGCTAAATGAACAAGCTGGCTTCCTAATACCTTTAACAAGTTAAATTACTAAACATAGTTAATATAGTATTATTAGCCCCAGGAATTGCTTGCTCTGTGAATTAATAAATGCTATTGTACGTTTGTACTCTTTTCCACACCTGTATTCAGTTTTATAGTCGAGAGTCTTCAAAAAAATGATCTGACATGTCTCCTCATTTTGCTGTAGAAACATTAGCGTAAGTCAGTGTTTAAGACAAATTGTAAGTATTATTCAGCTTATATTGACAAGTCCTTCAGAATCTGACCACTCTCTGCTGGGAAATTATTTAGCAACTCCAACCTAAAGTTACCATGCTACCCCTGTCAGCTTACAACTTTTCTTCCAAAGTCAGAATTTGCTTTTGCAAATCCACATCCTCCATATGGTCGATATGATTTACTTATTGTAATCAGAGTACATTGAGAAGGCATATATTCAGTCGCTGAGTGATGAAACATGGAATAAGAGATGACTCAATAAACATTTTAAAGAATGTTTGTAAAGTGTGATTTTCAAATCTATGTTGAACTTAAATTCCCAGCTTAGCCTCTGTACAACTGTTTTCACTGACTTATATTTTGGTAGAGTGCCATTGGCCTCCATTGACTGCCTCCATGAGAAACAGCCCGGTGACACTCATCACTGCATTTACCATGGAAGCCCCTAGAAACACATATCATCTGGTTTTCACACCAAGAATATTGTACTTGATTGTTTTTTTAAACACAGTGCTGACCAGGTTTCCCTGCTAGAAAATTTAAGCCAAATCATGGCCCACCCATAATAAATATGAGGGCAGGGGGCACCCAAGTCCACCATGTTGCCCAACTCAAGGTGGTGCCATTCATAGTATATTCTTTGTGAATGGTGCCTCAGAACTGTACACACAGGGCCCTTGCCCTCTGATGTATACTTTTAATACCTCATTCTTGATTCCTCCTTTTTGCCCTTCAATCTTTCTTTATACATCTTTCCCCCCTCCTATTTTTAATTTTTGCAATATTGTTGCATTTTGTCTGTCTCCATAAGCTGCCCGAAGGCCTTTGTGGAATGAGGCGCAGCACAAATTAATGACTAGATCATAGATGCAAAACTGTGTTGGTTCATGCTGTTTCTGTCACATCCACACCATGGCACCCAGTCCTGATCCTAACTCCTGTTCCTGGTTGTTGTTTCAGCTAAGATAGATTGGTGTCTGATAAGCCGGTTCTGTTAAATCAGACTATGTTATGCAAGCTCATAATTGAAATGAGAGTCCAACATAGCTGTAAGCATATGGCTCACACTGTGAAATGTTCTTTTTCCTTTCCCAGGGACAAGAACATATGTCCAGTCCTATAATTCCATGCCAGATTTTTTTCCTAAATTGTGGTTTGGCATTTCAGATCATTAAGTGGACACATCTGTCCAAGTATGTTTTCCTTTTCAAAAAAAGAATATTTGAAGACAGCTATCCAAAGACACCGTTGAACATTCTTAGTTTGCCCCAAGGTATTTAGTATGCTCAACCCTTAAAAGCAAGCAGAGTCCACAGAGCTGTGTGCTGTCATTTTGTTAGTGGCCATATAGTCCCTGGGTGTTGAGTGAAAATAAGGAATTCACTTTCCTGTTTTTTTTAAGCACATATTTGTGAGTAATCCTTCATAAATCGGTGGTTTAGGGGAAAGAACCTTAGAGTCAAAGGATTCATTTTTAAATCTCGCCTCTGGCTTTGGCAAATCATGTAACTTAAAGGAGACTCAGCCTCCTTATGTATAAAATAAATAATACTAATGCCTGTTCTACCTAACTTGCAGGGCGACAGTGAAGCTCAGAAGTGCGTGAAAGTGCTTTGGAAATCGTAAGAGCTATTAGAATTGCATTTCCCTGGTCTGGGATAAAATGAGATCATAATAACTAACAGCAAAACACCATGTATTTGGCTTCACTGTGCTAGAATTTTAGCTCACATTTTCCCCAACTAGTTCTGGGAATTAGCTGGGACTGTTGAACACATGCTTGGGAAAGATTCATCTTGGGTTCCTCATGGTGCCGGTGCATGTCCCCTTTCAGTTGCTGCCCACACAGCCAGTGCTGGCTGAATCCTTGGCCTAAGATCCCTGATGCCACTGGTGTCCTCACCAAAGGGACATGTGCCCTTCACACCTGGTTGGCTTGGCGGGATGGGTGACAGGGAAGTGTTCTTTAAAGCCGTACTCGAAGCTCTCCTGCCTGGAGTTGTGCATGTCACATAAGTTTGCTGCAGAGACCGCAAGCTGAGTGGCCCGGGGAGGGTGTAGACTTATCAGGAAAGCTCTGGCTGTTTCAGAGCTGTGAATTCTAACCATTCGGTGGCTGTGTTGGAGGGTCATTGGAAAGATGAGCTGTCGTAGCTAACAACTGGACAGCTGTCCCTGCTAACTTTGGGGGTGCCAGGAAACCGACTACCTCAGAGACGTTTAGAGGAGGTGGAAATAAATACAAATACCAACTTTTTGAAGAGGACTGGGTTACCGGAGGCCACAAGTGGTCTCAGCAGAGCAGATAATGGTGCTATTCTGTGTTACGTAAGCTATGTAAAGCAGTGGTTTTCACCAGCTCTTTTTGCAGGTTCTTGCCTTAGCCATCAGCCCTAATAAGTTAGAGAGTTTCTGGTCCTGACCACTGGGCTCTGTGAAGAATTTTCCCCTTTCCCCCAACACATGGATCTTTTGGATGTGAAATAAACCTCTGGGCTTCAGCTCTCTGGCTCAGAAAATGAAATCCATCCCAGGAAAAATTTAGGTGCAGCTACCTGGTTGGAACCTGGGGTACTTATCTTAAAACCTCACACACATGGCAAGAATGTTTCTTGTTTGGTTTGTTTGTTTGTTTGTTTTTTAATTTAGATTGAGCTGATTGGGAGGGTCGGCCTCATCCAGTCTATGCGCATGTGGAGCTAAAGCCACCATTGTTTGCCTTCATATTCATAATGGTTTCCTGCCTTCCAATTTATGGCACCACATTGTGCACTCCAAAACAAGTACAGCAAACATCTATCTTAGTTACCTAGTTTTATCTTAAAAGGTGCTATACCTGAAAAACTTTTGCAGATCCAGTCAATCATTAAGTCTGTGGTTGATTTTGACTTTCCATCCCAATAGAGCAGAAGTGAAAGATTTACTATTCTCCTTTTTGTTAATATTTTATTCATTAAATGGGTGGTATTTTGTGATAATAGTCCTAGAAAAATTTTTGAAATCAAATCAACCAGAATGTATTGAGTATTAACAGAATACATGAAAATTGCTGTTCTGGCTAAGAGCAGAACTTCTGATGATCAGCTTTGTTGATGTTTTCATCTTGTTATAGATGATTAAGGAAGGGTGAGTTCTGATTATAGACTTAATTTTGACCTTCAAGGGAGGACTGATTGATAAGAATTGGTAAGAACATTGAGGAAAAGTAGCTAGATTATTAGCATTTCTAATAATCAAGGAAAAGAATATAAGCTCTTCAGGGCAGCAAGGTAGTTTTGAGAAAATGATTGAATAAAAAATAAATTATAACCTCAATTTTATTGTGTAGTCAAAAGAAACACTATATTATCAAAAAAGGGAGAATCTGTATGGAGGGTAAGAATAGAGAAGCCAAAGAAAAGATGTGATCATTGTACCCCCAGTTATCCATGGAAGAGGGTCTTGAGTCAGCAATCTGAACTTAATCTGTTCAGCACATCCTGTAGTGGAGGAGGATGAATGGAGCTTTCAAAACGAGGAAGACAATCAGAGTCTACGTTCACCAAGCAGCCTTCTGATTGTATTAACAAACAGAATTTGCTGGCAGATTGCCTCGTGATAACTAGGCTCCATGAAAATTTGTGTTCTCATTCAAATTAATATTTCACATATCAGCCTCTTATTTGAATAGTATATGCAATTCTCTTAAGCTTAATCAATTTTGTACATTCATAAAAATATTTTTAGGACCTCGTAATATCATCTCTAGCTCATCTTTCTATAAGTTCAACCATGACCAGAGAGGGAGATGTCCAATAATTTGAAATTTTAAGAACTTGATTGATTAAAAGATAGTGAAAAACTCTGTTTAATTCAGTAATGACATATGTATAATGAATTGAAGTTTATGAAAATGTCAAGAGTAGCATGTTAGACATGGATTATTTGCCAGAACCAAATCTACTCACCTTGCTTAAGCTATTAAAAAAAAAAAAACAAATGGGGGAAGAGGGTGGGAATTAACAACTAATTGAAAGGATATGGAAGTGTCTTATAGAACCCAAGGTCAGGAAATACACCTGACTGAACCAGGAAATGAAAAATTGAGAACCAAGGTCATATGCTCTTTGTCTCTGAGGGTTCATGAACTCTCATCTCTGCTTCTGTCTTTCTCTGCTTCTCCATGAAAATGGTTGCCCAGCCCTCTCCTCACAAGAGCATTCAGGAGTCTAATAGAAACCAAGTAGAGGCTCAGAAGCCAGAAGTCCAGGGAGAGGGCCTCAGATTGGCCCAGGTTGGACGAGTGTTCCCTGCTGCTCCATCCTGTGGCTTAGGGATGACAACATGGGGTCTCCTCTGCTCAGTATCTGCTATTTAAGAAGACTCTTAAAGAAGGTGACCTGAGCAGGACTGTGAGTCAGTATCTGCTATTTAAGAAGACTCTTAAAGAAGGTGACCTGAGCAGGACTGTGAGTGATGGGCAGCTTTCAGAGAAGCAGGAGACATTCCAGACAAGGATCCCAAGCAGTATTTACCAAAGATAACAAATAAATAATAATAATAATAATAATTAAAAATCTGTTTGGAGTAAAATAAAGACAAGCAGAGAAGGCAGATTACCAAGGCAGATTGTATGTTTTTAACATATGAGCGAAAACAGATATATGCAGTACTTGTTTTGTTTCTTAGGCATCTGCAGGAGTGATCTCAGTATTGAAAGTCTTATCGCCAACATGTTAAGAGTGAGTTAAATTAAAATATAATGAGAATAGAATAAGAAAGCACCCAAGTACTTCAATTTTGTTGAGGCCTTTAAAGCCTCTTATAGCATGAGATATTGAGGAATTTACCAGTTTGAGAGGGAGTGTTGTCAGTAATCCAGAGGTACTGTGGAGAAGATGAGAGCTTTTAGGAAACTAGAGGTGAGAAAATATTACCTTGTATTTTCCAAACAGGAGAGAGAAAAGTTTGCTCCTGGAAACTCAACCTTGATGCCCTAGGTTCTAGGAGAGAACACTTACACCTACACTAGGTGCCAGCATGGGTCTTTGAATAGGAGTCAAACCAAATTAGTGTACACTGAGTGTACACTAGTGGACCACCAGACCATGTGATACGGACTGCATCTTGATTTAGCAGGATATTTGCGTAAAGTCTTCAGGTCCCTGTAGACAGGTAAAGAAATGCAGTCTGAATGATAGTGCAGTTAGATGCAATTGATGAGTGGAATGATATTTGACCTTATATTCATCCACATACACAGTAGATACAGAGAGAGCAATCTTACTAATCCAATTTTCAACACAGAAAAGAGTAGTTTCCACACACAAATACACAAGCGTGCACACACATTTACAGACGCACATTACTGTAGATTGGTGATAACACATATGAATTGCAGAAACTTGCAGCCTAAAAATGTTTTTCATAATCTGCTGAATTAGATACCATTTACTGATAAAGTCAAAATACAACAAGACTTGATAGCAAGCTGCAGATGTTAAAAACACAACTAGTATGAGAGAATTCAAGTAAATTATTCATAGGCATTTCATTTTTGGTTTTGAAATCCACTTTTTTAAGTTATAGAAAAGTCACTGTGAAAATTCTTAATGCCCATCTTTTCTTCTGCTACCAAGCACCTCGCTCACACAGCTACCATGAAAATATTCTGGGGAGCTCCCTGATGGTGTAGTGGCTTAAGGCTTCGGCGCTGGCGCTGTCGGTGCTGCGGCCTGGGTTCGATTCCCAGCCAGGGAGCTACCCACATACCAAAAAGCAAAAAAAAAAAAAAAACAAAAAAAAATATTCTGTTACATTACTTTAAGAATAACTCCATAGCTTTGATCATGGCGAGCTTGTAATCTGAATATGAATATTTGCAGCCAGAGCGGCTCTGTGATAGAGCCAAGGCACTACCGTGCTCGATGTTAGAAGAGTTTTAAGCTCTCTTAGAAAATGCGGTGCCAGAGAGCAGAAATGAGTTAAAAGCCCATACCAAAACCCATCCATGTAAATGTGGCATTCCTGTTTCAGTTGGTCTTCCTTCTTATTAGAAGCTGTTACAAATTCTACGCCAATAAAGTGAGAGAAGTGATACAAATCGGGGGGTGGGGGGGGAGTGTTCCCAGACAGCAATGCTGTGTATACTAGAAGCTCTAGTTCTGTGTGCTCTCCCAGTGGTCTCATCTCACAGTGGAAAATCAGAAAGCTGCCAAAGAGCTACACTTTCTCATGAACCTACATTCAGGATGATGGTGGCAAACGAAAGGGAACCCAATCTGTGTTGGTGTGAAGGTCTCCTTTAGGCTAGTGTCTAATCAGCCTGAAGTTCAAGCTCCCTCTCTGGCCGTTTCTGTGCTCCAGCGGGTCTCTTACCTTCTCTTCCTTTCTCCCGTAGCGTCCAGGTGACAGAAGGGTCAGATATCCTTGAGCTGGTGTGGGAGGTCCTGGCCTGCTCACCCTCCATCTCTGCTGCCTCCTCCTGGCTCTGAGTGAGGCGTACCTGTCTCCTCAGGTGTACTGACCTCTTCTCTTTGAAGGACGCCCTGCTGCAGTAACTTCTGGTCGGTTCTCCTGCACTGGGGACCAGTGGTCCTTTCCCACGCCTGCTCCACCTGGGGGTCTGTCTCTACTTAGCCTTTGACTGGTACTTCGGGTCCTCTGAGCCCTGAGGGCCAGTCGCTGGCTTAAGCCTTCTGCCCCATGGCTTCACTGCATGTCATCTTGCCCCTTACCATGGTGACTCCTGGCTAGCTGCTGGGTCATCACTCTCAGCTACTTTCCATAGTCCCACTGAAAGCATGTGGAAATTTCTAGACTCTTTGGCTCCAGCCTAGAATCAAGGGAAACTGCAAAGAAGAGGTGGAAAAGGGAATTGTCTTCAACTCTCCCTGCCTAAATACACTTCAACACTGTTTTGGTTCTGCACTGCAGCCATCGCGTTGGATGGATATTGTCCTCAAGTTCGGAAATGGAGGCTGGGCACGTGTCTGCTCCTCCCTCTGCTTGTATGGAGTTCTGTCGTCATGTTCCCTGCGGATTTCCCTCTTCTCCCCACCAGCAGAGCTTCTACTTCCCCTTCCTTTCCCTGTTTCACCTGCCATATGGACTTAGGTGTTCTTGAGGGTACTTCCAAACAGAAGGATTGTGCGGTAGAGGGTGGACGTTACTGAGAGAAGAAAATACATCAAGGGGCATTTCAAAACTACCCCCGGAGCAATTCAGTGAGTATGGAGCAGCTGCTACGCGTTAGATGGTGGTGAGCAAAAGTGATGAGGTGTTTGTTGTCTTTAATGAGTTTATAGTCTTGAACATTTTGTAGGAAAGATTCCTAGGCAGCAGCATAGAGATATATGCATACGGATGATTAGTATAACATTACTTTTTTAAAGTCAATTGAAACGTCTGTCAATGAGGGAAAGGTTAAATAAATTATGAAACAGCTATTATGGACTATTGTGGAGTATTAGAAGTGATTAGATAAGATAAATCCATATATAGTCACCTGAATATAGGTTGTACGTGCATGCATTTCTTTGTATGAATATTTTTCAAAATCTCAAAAAATACACAATCAGCCATAACAATTTCCCCAGGAGTTGAGATTTGACATAGTTGGGGAGAATTAAGGGAGGGAACTTTCAAGCTTTATACACTTGAACTTTGCCAAAGGCTGAGAAGTGATGACCTTTACTTTATAAACTTCTATATTCTTTTAAATTTTGTACAGCAAGCTATGTATTGTTTTTGTAATTTTTAAGACAGAGGAAATAAAAATACACAACCAAAAGTTGTTGCTGGCACACCATTTAGTTTACGTGCTTGGCGTTATCATTTCCACACTGCTCGTGGCAAGAGGAAATGGAAACATTGGACAACACCCTCTATCCCAGCTTTCTCTTCCCCTTGTCCTGTGTAAGAACATAAGGGACTATGCTCAGACCTATGGTCTGTCTCCACATGGCGTTCCCTGGGACAGCAAAGGTGTCCCTCGTGGACCCCCGTCTCGTCTCCACTCTGCCCCCTTGCTCCCCTCCATCAGTCCCTCTATGTTTTCAACACCTTTCCACTTCCCATTCAAAGTCTCCACCTGACTTGTTTCCCCAAGTTGTCATCTTTTGCCTTAGAAATCAGCAAGTCCCAAATCTCCTTCCAGGCCTTAAATATTTTCACCAGTTCTGGTGTCAGTTGTAAATCAAAATTGCCGTCTTTCCCATCCAGTTCTGCTGCTTTAGGCCCAGTGGTTAGCATTAGAGGAAGCAAAATATTGCCTGAGTCTCCGTTTGGGTTATCCCTGTCCACCTAAAGTCACGTACCTTGCTCTGCCCAGGTTGGTTTCTCTCCAGAAACTCTTACCTTCTGTCAGGATCTGCATTCCTTCACTACTGTATTTTTGAATTTGTTATTCTGAAAGAGCATTTGGCCCCTCTCAGCTTTGGAGATCCCTCCTTGTTTCGCTGATTGTTGAAGGATGACATGCCCCACCAGGTGTTCCCTTCGTGCAATAATAAGCTTTACGGTGCCTCGTATTGAACTGATATTCAATGTCAATATCAGTTCTTAGATCCTAAATCAACTTTTAGCCAATCATACATAGGTATAGTTAGTATTTCTTTTTCTTTTGTTTATGTTAAACAACATTTCTTATGGTCTTGAGATAGCCTAGGTTTATTTCTTGACTTCATTACTTATTATCTGTGTGATCTTAGGCAAATCATTTATCTCTGAGCCTCCATTTCCTCATCTGTAAAATGGGGAGATTAGTAGCACTAACTTCATAGCGGTTTTGGCAGGTTAAATAAGTTAATTAAAGTAAGTAGAATAATGCTTGGCTCATAATAAGTATATGTTGTCGTTTGCTATTGTACTACAAATACCCTTCTTTGTAACTTCTCTTTAACTTTCATTTATTTTTCATAGTTTACTTATATTGACCACAGATATAGCTCTTCATCTACTCCGTTTTAAAGTTCTCATACATTCTGAATTGTAGGCACACAATTCCTTCTCATGCTTTTATCTTTTCCACTCCATTTCGTTCATCTTAGTACTTTTTTTTAATCCTCCTTTTGTTTTCACCCTCCCATCACTGGCTGTAGGAGGCCTTCCTGACCACATGTCTTGAGGCTAAGGAGATCCACTTGTCACGTGCACCCTGGTTTTCCAGCCAACACACTCAATACAAACATTTGCTCCCTCTCTCACGTACTGTGGAACCGTAGGCTTCGTAAGAGCAGAGGCTGTGTGTGTCTTCCTCGATGCTTTAGCTCCAGAGCCTGGGCATAGTAGATAATAATTGCTCACTCATTTAATAAGAAAGTGCAGGCATGAGAAAGAAAATTGAATGGATTACCCGACTCAGTGTGTATTTCTACAAAAACAACCTCTAAGAACACAGACAATTTAGAATGAAAGGAAAATAAACGCCCTGAGAACAGGTTGTTTCCAACAGTATTTGGCCAGGCCCTATTTCGGATAACAGTTACTATACTAAATACTGGTCTAGATGATCAAGCTGATAGGGTTAATTATTGCATTTGTGGTTTTAAACTTAATCTTGGGAACAAGCTAATTTATTAGTTCATGAAAACCTTTGGGGAAAACCAAAAAAACTTTCCCTTCCACTTACCAAGGAGGTAATAATAGGCTCCTGCAAAAAGAACATGGGTCTCAAATTGTTCTCCTTTGTCTGTCTTGTTCTCAACTATTTTGTTCTTCCATAACCAAACAATATATATATCATGTGTGTGTGTGTGTGTGTGTGTGTGTGTGTGTGTACACATATATTCATATGCATATGTCACACTTCAGTGAAACTTCAGTGAACCTTCCCTGACTCCTTGAATCTTTTTATCAGGCTGTGTTTTGAGTTTCCTTCCAACTAGAAAAAGGTTTCTGGCAACTTTAATCCTGCTACAGTTTCAAATAGTTATATGTTGAATAGCTAAAGATCCATCTTTAGCTAATCTAATAACTCTAAACAATATTAGAACTTCGTTTATTCATTCAGTTAATTTTTGAATGCCTGTTACATACCACAGTTCAGCCTTTAAATTTTTTTTTTTTCTTAAGAGTTGATCCATTTTTAGAATAGGATAGCTTTCAAGCACAGTTATATAGTGGTTTATTCACAGCAAGTGAAATAAAACCCTCACATACTAAAAGCAAAATAAACTGAGATCTAAGTTATGGGGGGGGGGGAACCCCAAGAGCTGTAAATAGTATCTCAAGCAACCCAGCTGAGAGGTATAAATTCACGGGTTAGTTCTCTAACACTTAAAAAGTGCTGGTTGGTTAGGAAGTACTTCATCTACGAGTAAGTTCATCTCCTAACAGCTTCTGTCTTCTATGTTGTGTTTCTGTTAAAATATAAAGGGCTGTATTTCATTCACTTGCCACAGTCAAGTCAATAATATTTAATCCAATTACAAAGTGTAATCATAATGAGTTTGGAACCGAGCACCCTAGATTACCTTATGTAAATATGATGAAAATTTCCTTTTGCAGATGCAAGTATTGGCATTACGATGAAAACCTGCTCACTTCCAGCATTGTCATTGTCTTCCATAATGAAGGATGGTCAACCCTCATGAGGACAGTCCACAGCGTAATTAAAAGGACTCCAAGGAAATATTTAGCAGAGATTGTGTTAATTGATGATTTCAGTAATAAAGGTAATGACTATGTAATCGATATTTTGTCTATAAAATAAGTTAATTATGAGTAATTGCAAAAGTGTTATTTCAAAATAATCTTTAAAAATTAATAATTAGCATCTATTATTAGCAGTTATTATCAAATTGGCACTGTGCCAAGCATTGTATATGAATTATTTTGTTTAATCTTGACCATAGTCCTCATAATGGATATTATCATGTCCGTTTTACACATTATGCTAAGTAACCTGCCAGCACTCACAGAGGTAGTACTTAACAACTGGAATCAAATCTACAGGTTCGTAAGTTCTGTGTGTTTAACCACTACCTTCCACTATCCCCATTCTTTGGGCCTTGGATTTTGCAAAAATTAGTCATATAGGTAATTTATTGTAAGACTGAAAAGAATGTAATTGCATGTAGATTGTGTAATGCCACCTGATGTTCCATCCGTAGCTGTCACACTGAAATCCATAGACTTATGTAATAGCCTGTATTTTGTGTTTTAACAATGATGCAAAATTAAATTTGACCAGAATCCATGAACTATTTTTATTTATAATAGAAAGTATCTACTAAAGATTATTTTGTTCTCTATTTGATTTAGTATATAGGATAAAAGGGAAATGTATTTTGTATTCTTTTTAAGGAGCCGGCTCTTACAGCATTTAGGGAAGCATTGGTTAGTCTTGGTTCACTTGCAAGAGAGAGGTTGAGCACTGATTTTCCCGATAAATGGGTTTAAATTAACATTTAAAAAAAATAGATCCATTATAGTCAGCTGAATATATTTTCTTAATAACATAAATGTCAAAAGACAGCTAATGCTATAGCTCAGAGCCCAAATCAGTACGCTTAAATACAAAAATGCAGTTGTGCTGCTGAAACCCAGACCTGGGTATTTGTTTATTCTTATTTGCTTGTCACAAAACTGAATTAAATCCTTTGAAATTTGACCAAGGATATTGGACTACTCAATAACAGGTTATTTGCTTTGGGGCAAATAAGTTTTGCAGACAGTTTTTGTGTACAAGTAGTAATACCAATGACTATAATGTCAAAAGTGAAAACAAAACCTGGGTAGCATGAAAATACCATTCAAAATGGTTTTACAAAAGCTTCCTCCAAAACTCAATTTAGAACTCTTGCAGTCTGGATAAAACTCTGTTGTTCATGAAAGTTCATGACCATGATCTTGATCTCATACACAGTGTCTGAAATCAGGCTGCTCTGGCAGCCAGGGCCCTGCCGTGAAGATGTGGGGCAAAGCTGGGCTCACCGCAGGGAGCAGGTAGTGTGGCCGGGAGACAAGTTCTATAACCCTTTGTTGTTAACAAGTCTCCGAGAGGGTAGGGCTGCCTTTTACCTCGACCCCACTCAGCCTCAGTTGGCACACACGTGTACAGGAGCATGATCTATTTAAAGGCCCAAACCCTTGTTCTGAAAGGAAACTGTAATTTCCAGAAACCCAAGTGTTATGAGCAGCCAGCTCTTTGTGAGGTTTGTATGAGTATTTTGTCTTTGAAAGAAAAGTTATAACTCAAAAATTCCACTCTCTGAATCTATTAGGGAAAGAACAAACCACATTTTCACTAAAGTCGTAGTACCAAAGACTATCTAATTTTATTAAGAATAGGAATGACAGATTTTAAGGTTGTTTTGAAATTGAGAAAATTAATTAAAGACCTTTGTACTTCTGTTCAAGTGTAGCCCCAACAAACATCTCTCTGCATGCCGTAAGCTAAGCAGACTATATATGTGATTGATTTTTAAATGTTTATAAGAGACTGTGTATTAGAGGTTTATAACAACAGAAGCACTGATCACAAAAAAAAAGTGGACAAACACTTAAGTCCAAACATTTTCTTTTTCTAGGGTGATGCAGTAATTTTAGGGTAGTAAACACCTTTTGCTGTATCTTCACTGTTTTTGTTTTGTTTTGTTTTCATGCTAAGATTTTACTTGTACATAGGGCTCCTTCAAATCAGAGCAATCATAGACCTGGGATTTCTCAAAGTTTTGTAAATTTAGGTTTTCCTAAATCTGAAATATCGTTGGTACCAACAATATCACTTTGAAACCTATCTTCAAACATTTATCTTGAGACAGGAATAGTATTTTTAGTAAAAACAGTCTAAGTTAAAGTGTTTTGATCTGATTAAAAATTTTGGGGGAGTTCCCTGATGGTGTAGTGGCTTAAGGCTTCAGCATTGGTGCTGTCAGTGCTGCGGCCTGGGTTTGATTCCCAGTCAGGGAGCTACCCACATACCAAAAAGCAAAAAAAAAAAAAAAAAGAAAAAAGAAAAAATTTTGAAGTTATACATTCTCTCGTGTCATTGAAACTGATTACTTGAAAAAAGTGATTAGTTGCACAAAGATGGAGGGAAGAGGCCATAGGCCATATTTGTATTTCTCCATGTAGAAGGAAAGTAGAGACATGCCAAAGCATTAGTGGGATTTTAACAATTCCGCTCACAAGGACCTCATGTCATGTCCACCTCCACCTTATTGGCCACGGCAAGTCACATGTCCCCGTGTGACATGAGTGGGTTAGGAAGGGTACTCTCCCAGGGAGAGGCAGGGAATACTTTGAACACCAACGCAGTATGGTCTGCCAGAGTGCAAGATCCCCAGAAAAGCTAGAAGTCGTTTGTTGTACCAGCTTCCCTTCTGGGCCATCTTCACTCAGAATCTCAATTTGAATAACTGGCCATCAACTCAGTTCTGGTCATAAAAATTTATTTTAGATTTATTTAGTTTGCATATACAGAAAAGCATCTAATGCGATTCAGAAGGGACACTGAAAAAAACAACAACACAAAAAACATAAGACTCTGCCGGGCTAAAAAAAAGGATAAAAGGCAAGCAAAAAAGAAAGCAGGTAAGAGCTTTCTAAAAGTATTTACATTGAAGGGAAAATTACCTAGATTTTCTGGGGAAAAAATGTAATTCAGCATGAGAAGTTTATCTATAATTGTCTTTAAAACCGAATTCCAAAACAGAAAAAGAGAACTTTTTTCCTTCTCAATTTTTGATATCCATGTGTAGGTGTCAGTAATTATAAGCTCCCTAAACATGAGTAAAGTGTTAAATACACAGTCTGATTTGCCCATTTAACCACTAGCTCATCACTAAATACAGCTATGTTTTTGTCTGTTTTTGTAATTATGGGCCAAAATTTTCAGTGATTTAAAAATAATTTTTGTGTCCACAAGAAACATCTTTAAGGATTCAGGAGCTAGTAGTGTCTATAATGAGCCAATTTCGTGAGCTCATAGTGATACAAACAAGAACTGTTCTCTTGCAACTGGGGAGCCAAGATGGAAACTTTGGCAGATGTAGCTTGTTTTTCATAACACAAAATTTCCTGCACCAAATCACAAGCATATGTATTGTTTACTTATTAGATAAATGTGTAAATACATATACACATACACATACACATATACATACAAACACTTGTTGATGCCTAAAATACAGAGAAAATGGGATCTCTTGATTGCTCTTTGCCAACTTGATGACAACGTTATTCATTACACTGAGACTACAAGCGTGGATACTGACTACACTTGGAGAAAGATGGCCCAGAGACAAATGTTTACCTGTATCGTGTGCGAAGTCCAAAGAAGTCATACAATGTTATTTAGAGGTTCTGAAATCCTGAGTCATTGCTTCTGCCAAAAGCAAACAAAGTATTGTATCTGAAAGCTTATAGATAGGACATTAATGTGTGAATTTTTTAAGTTTTTAACTTTTTTAGTTTTAAAAATTTTTAAGTTTTCATGTTAATTGGCATAGTCATTATTTATTTAATGTTTAGAGAGATGCTTGATCATTTCAAGCTAACCAGTTCTCTGAAGGTATATTAAGCTTAAAATTTAACTCAAGTTATACACTTCACCTTACTTCCCTATAGATTAAACATTTAATCTGGTCTGTGCAAAATTATTGACTGCCTAAAGTATCTTTTGCCTCTCCCTGTGTCTTGAGAAAAGTAGCCGTTTAATTGGTTTATATATATAAATACAATTTATAATGTTGATTCAATTTTTTTATTTACAGAACACTTAAAAGAAAAGCTAGATGACTACATCAAGCTGTGGAACGGCCTAGTGAAGGTATTTCGAAATGAAAGAAGAGAAGGCCTGATTCAGGCGCGAAGCATTGGTGCCCAGAAGGCTAAACTTGGACAGGTAGGAAACATTTTTCTTACTGATAGCTGTAATGTCAGTATTTTAGGTTTGGTAACTGAAAGATCATGTGCATTTTGAAGTACCCTTTTTAAATACTTTTTTCAATTATAGTTGACAGTGTTATTTTATATTAGTTTCAGTGTACAGCATAGTGGTTAGACATTTATGTAATTTATGAAGCGAAACCTCAGTAAGTCTAGTACCCACCTGGCATCCCATACCGGTTTTTTTATTGGAATGAAAATACTGGCTTAAACAGATAAAACTTGCAGGTCAAGATTGACTTTAATGCTAACTTATATTAGCATCTAATTTTAAATTGTATGTGATATATGGTATGCTATATGTGAGTGTTTCACCCTGCCTCTTTTTTTTAAGGTTTTGATATACCTTGATGCCCACTGTGAGGTGGCAGTTAACTGGTATGCACCACTTGTAGCTCCCATATCTAAAGACAGGTAACATTACCTTGCTTTGTTTCTTTCCCGGTTTGAAAGTATCCCTCGTCATAGAGGATAAATAATATTTTTATTCTTCCGATTCCACTCAGTACATCAAGTGTTGGTTTTAAACGTCATCCCTCAGCTCGTTTCCTGGGGTGGAGCTAGACTTAAACTTCGGGCTGTCTCACGTGAGAGCAGTGGGCATTTGGGTTAAGCCTAGGGTGTCTGATTCAACAATCACCTTGTGGTATAGTTACTGAAGAGACTTCCTCTAGCTCCAAGAGCTTTCTCAAAGAGTAATGTTAATTGCTCCTTCTATACTGTGGTAACAGCTCTAAAGACTTGAAGGAGCAAGCTTTGAAATTATACCTATTGGGTTTTTATTAATGCCTTTTTGAATTATTACTCAAGATAGTAAGGACCAGCTCTTACTTGTGTCAAGGCTTTGGGTTCCTATAGAAACTTTAAAGTTTAGAAATAGGCAACTATTCTATGGAAATGTGATCGTCGTTAAATATACAGAAATGTCTGAAAGCAATAGAAGGCAGCATCAATCTCCTAATTCCAAAAGCCTTCCCTCCTTTTAGTCCAGAACGCCGATGATTTCAGAATCTAGGAAAATAAGACATGGCCCTGTGGCGAATGGCGTGAGTCAGAGGAAGAACTCTAGAGAATTTAATCATCAGAGGATTTAATATAAAGGTCTATTACAGACATTTTTCACATACTCTCTGATTTAATCCCCACAGCACCCATGCAAGACAGATATTATTAGCTCCATTGTACTGAAGAGGATACTGAGTCTTAGAGAATTTAATTAATTTGCCCCAAATCAGACAGCTAATAAACTGTCAAATGGAGATCTCTCCGGGACACCTTACACTGCACCATTTATTAAGACATCTGAGAATCATGTGAAGTGAGGAAAAAGAACCAGCCTTCACCTCTGCAGGAGAAAATGAGCAGTCCTCTGGGGTGGTAAGGAAGTAGTTCTCCACAGGGTCCCACGTATTGCAGTGTCCCGTGGGAGTTACTCTAGAGGGAATAACACCTTTTTCCAGTCTACTTCCACCATATTGAAATTCTAAGCCCCACGTGTGTTTCCTTCTCCTTGGCTTCTGAACATCTAAAAATTACCTTAACATGGTTATAAAAAAGCTGTAATCTCCATTTTAGGAAATGCATATTAAGATCCTTTCTGAAAGGTAATCACTAATACAAGCAGGGTACCAAATTGTAGAGTTTGCTCTGTGCCTCATTAGTTGTATGGTATTAGCATAGTCCTGAAGTCAAACACAAGGATTTCGTGGGGCAGCTCCAAATTCTCAGGCCACTTCTTAAGTCTTCAGCAGGTTTGGAGGGATTCTTTTCCTCACTTTTTTAAAAATCAGGAATAAAATACAACACTCGTCTTTTTTTCTTTTTTTGCACTGAAAGCTGTTTTTTGTGATAAAAAGAAGTAGGGAAAGAAGATAAAGGAAAAGTACGAAACAGATTTTCATAACTGCTTCCAAAGAAATAGCAACAAAGAGTTGAGAGAACTGCTAAAAATATAGCTGGAATTATCTTTTTATGCAGGCATGTGTACACACGCATGCGCACCCACAGACACACACTTATTTCTTAATTGAGGGTTAAGGAGTCAAAGTCCCTTATTTTATTGTGTATAATGCGCACTCTTTTTTTTTGCCCAAATTTGTGAGGGAAAAATAATACAGAGGTAATCCTAATTCCATATCTCTATAAATGTTTTTAATTCTTCTATTTTATGCTTATGAGTTAAAAGTATAACTCTAGAAAGCAATAATGGTATCGGTGTGCAAAATAATACCCTGGAATATGATAATCATTTTTTTTAAATAACAGGGGTGCCAAAAACATGTATACACATTTTAGGAGATGTTATCTATGTATTACTTTTCAAAGTTGAATTGAATTACAGTAGCAATATGGATGACTTTTCTCTCAAAAGATGACTTTAATCAAATGAGTGCTAGCGTCACCATGCAACAGGCAGAAAAGTCAAAGAAAATGGCAGAAGCACATGGTTGTCGTTTGAGGAGCACAACACTATTTGCCAGGACAATAGATAGGATCAAGAGGTGCAGTTGAGTTTCCCCCACGTTCTCCTGACTTAAAACCCCTTGACTTCTACCTATGGGGGACCCTAAAGGATGTGGCGTACCACAAAAAACCAGCTACACTGGCAGTACTTGGGGAAGAAATTGAAATGGCATGTGCACTGATACAAGTGGACTCTATGGTCAATGTTGCTCAAGCAGTAGTTCTCCATAATCAGACGTGTCCGAACACTGATGGTCACCACTTTGACCTGACCACCTCTTGTAATTGCAGAAGTCAAATGTGACTTGTATTCATCTTTTGTTATTGGTATATATTGAGTATTACAGTTTGAATACATTTTTTTTCCTTTCTTAAAAATGTATATACATTTTTTGTCACCCTCTGTGTGTGTGTGTGTGTGTGTGTGTGTGTGTGTGTATGTGTGTATAAAATTTTTTTTAAGCTATATAAAATTTTTATACATAAAATTTCTTGTTTCTTGTATCTGTTCTGTGATTTGTAATTATTTGTTACATAAAATTTCTTGTACCATAACATGTTAAAAGAATAAATGCTAAAATTCCTTTATAATACAAAAACCATGTACCTAAATATAAACAAATAAGAATTTGAATTAGAAAATTAAAATGAAAGTTGTTTTCCCTGAAGGTTTAGGCCCAAAACGTGGCTACACACCATACACAGCAAAATATGTTAACAGACAGGAAAATCTTGTAACTAATACAAAATTACGAAGAGAAGGTTGCCTGCAGGACCGAATTGAAATTGAGGAAATGCAAACTCAAAGACATGGCTCTTTGGTGCTGACCTTTATCTGTAAGCCAAGGGATACGTCTCTTCTATCCTTCCCTGAAAAAAAAACAAACCAGGCTCCCTGACTTTTATAAGACATTAATTTACTTCTACTTACCATTAGGTATTTAAGTCCTATAGTGGAAATAACAAACAAAACACCCCACACCAAAGCAATGACAAGAGATAATATAGCTAGGCATGCTAAACTAGTCAGTTTTTGGGTTCTTAAATGCATTTTCATTTTCTGTAAATGTTTCAGAACTACATGTACTGTGCCCCTAATAGATTACATAGATGGGAATGATTATTCCATTGAACCACAGCAAGGTGGGGATGAAGATGGTTTTGCCAGAGGGGCCTGGGACTGGAGTTTACTATGGAAACGTATTCCTCTAAGCCACAAGGAAAAGGCCAAAAGAAAACATAAAACTGAACCTTATCGGTAAAGATTACTACTTTATTTTCTTACGTGGAAATGTTTATCTAAGTACTGTTTTTTTTCCTTCCCCATGTGCTCGTATAAATATGTGGGTCCATACATACCCTTCCATTTCATCTTTGCTGCCATCATCAACACAATACAGAACCATTTGTACTGTGCCGATTATAGATGTCATAAATGGCAACACATATGAAATTGTACCCCAAGGGGGTGGTGACGAAGATGGGTATGCCCGAGGAGCATGGGATTGGAGTATGCTCTGGAAACGGGTGCCTCTGACCCCTCAAGAGAAGAGAATGAGAAAGACAAAAACTGAACCATATCGGTAATCACTAAATCACTTCCATGTTTTTCTTTTCTCCAGTTTTTGCTAACCTATTAATCTCTTGCCAAGCTGGTATTAAAACTGATGCTGTCTTAGATTCTGAAAGGGCTTCTTTCCTTGCATTAGTTCAGATGTTTAAATTCACATTAACTTCTAATAATTGCTTTTTTCCTAAATTCAGGCTCCACTTTTTTTTGGCGGGGGTGAGATGGGGGAATGTTATATGGCATTAGTTCCAAATACATAAGAAAATCTTTGCTATTCTGTCCTGGTAGACCAGACAATAGATTTTATTCTTTTGACAATAATGTCATTCTGTAAATTTACAAATGCATAAATTACTTACAGTCCAAGTTTTATTTCCACTTTGATACCTTGGGTCTAGTGTTACCAATTGACAGGCAATAGGAAGATTTTGTTGTTTGTTCTTTCTTTCTTCTGTTTTATATGCTAACTCTTAGATACTAATTTTGTTTCTGTTTTTTTGTTTTCGTTTTTTTGTTTGTTTGTTTGTTTTATTTTTGTATGTGGGTAGTTCCCTGGCTGGGAATCGAACCGAGGCCACAGCGCTGACAGCGCCAGTGCTGAAGCCTTAAGCCACTGCACCACCAGGGAACTCCCTAGATACTAATTTTGTACCAGTTAAATCTGATGAATAAAAATACACAATATTGGAGAATTTTACATAGAATCCTTTGCCACTTCCTTCTCAGAAGAGCACTTGATTAAAAGGAAACTTTGTTCCAGAATCAGCTTTTGTCCCTTCTTTGACTCTTCAAATAGAAGAGTTTATGGTGCTCTGTTCTTTGTGGGGGGGTGTGTGGGGGGGGGATCTTTTAAATGGAATATTTTACTGATTTTCAAGAGTGGTCCCAAATGAAATGTCTACTCAAATGTTAGTGTAGGCTTCTAAACGTGTCTAATTTTATTTTTCTGATCTTATGGTTCTGCTTTTGGTCTCTCTGCCCCTATTACCTTGCTGATAGTGTTAGAGCTCTGTTTTGGGAAGGGGATTCCAGCGCCATGCAAAGGCGGGTGGAGTTCGGTCATGTCACGCTCTCAAGATACTGAATGGCAAACATAAGGAAATTATAGAACTTTAAGCTTTATTTGACATTTTTCAAATTTCCCTTCCAAGTCCTTTTTCAAAATAGTCCAGGAGTTTACTGCTTACCCGCTTGCCCAACTAACAAACAATTCTGGGAGAAAAAAAATAAGGCATAATGATTATATTTTTATTTCTGCCAGTTCCACAGGATAGTAAACAAGTTTCTAAAAGTGGGCTCAAAAAATGTAAAGGCAGTTTCCCTCTAAATCATTCATTGCTTTCCATGTTAATATGCATTTTTTATACTGAGATAAATGGGAATATATTTAAAAATAAAAAAGACAAAGTTATATTTTAAATGACAAGATGTGATATAAAAATACAACCAAAAATGTAATTGTGCTATTTAGTGAGTTAGACAGTATACTTAAACAAGGAAAGGCATAAGAGAATAACTTTGCCCTGATGTGATTTTTCTATAATATTGAAAATATTATTTGCTTCTTTATTTATCCACTCAACAAATACTTAATGAGTGCTTACTAAGTGCTAGGCACTGTTTTCTGGGAATAAATTTTTCAAAGATAGGTTTCTTCATGGCACAGAACACTGCACAAGCAACTCTGGAACAGCAGTTGCAAAAAGAAGAAAAAGCACCTGACCCACCGTGGGGGGTCCAGGACGGCTTCCCTGACAAGGTGTCGTTGAAGCGGAGACCTGAACGATGAAGGTCCCCCCTATGGAGAAGGAAGAACGTCTCAGGAGAGTGAGCAGTGTTGAGTGAAGGCCATGAGATGGAAGAGAGTTGGGCATGTGGAGGTCACGGCCGGACTCAGGACGAGGGAGCCAGCTAAGCCTCCGGGGAGGGGAGGGCTGGCACCACGTGGGCTCGTGCTGACCCGCTCTGCCCGCTGTGATTAGACTTGGACAGGGGGCAGAATAGAAATAAAGGACAGAAGTTAGGGGGTTACTGTCGCAATCCAGGCAGTGATGGCTTGGTCTAGGAGGCAGCAGTGAAGTTGGAAAAAGGTTCAAGATACATTTTCAAGCTAGAGATCAGTAAGAATTAGTGATTGAATATTAAGTGTGATGATGAAGAAGGTATTCTAATAGTAGACTCTACTTAATCATGATATGATGTCTTAATACTTACAATTAAGCATTAATGTTTGGGGGAGAGGCAGAGAATAGGATATAGATTATTCTTCTGTCACTTCTAACCATAGGAGTGGTTGTTCCTAAAAAGCTACCAAATCTTTTTTCTCTTGTTCCTAAAAAAATACCCGATTCCAGATCCCATTCAAGAAGCCCCAAGGATCACCCTTTTGCAGGCCTACCTTCTGGCATAGTAAATAGCTATGTCTAATTCTCCTTTGTCATTTCTGTGCTACATTTGCAAACTCTGAATGAACTGTGACTGTTCTGAGATGATTTACACTCTTACTTGTCAAGCCCCTGAGCTATAAAATTAAAAAATGACATACTATTTCTATGGTGTATGGTTTCGCTCATCCCAAAATGATCATGATTCATTGCGGGGATCAGTTAGCATACCTGGGCTGTATGGCTCCGTATTTTTAGGAGTGAAAGGACATTCTACTTTTACTAAAGCCTTTGTTTTTAAATTAACAAAGGAACCAAGGCTCCCTCTAATGGCAAAATGATGCAATGCTGTAATGTGTAATGAATAATACAATTAGATTTCAGTTAGTAATTGCAGTAAATTCATTAAGGAATTATGGACAGATTGTTTTGCAAAGGCTTTATAATTTCTTAATGTTTGGCCATCAGTTTTGTCTCTTCTATGCATTGTTGATACTGTATTCCAAAAAAGGCTTGTTGTCTATTGGTGAAGGGATCTTGGGGGTTCGTCTTTAATAGTTATTGTAGTGTTTCTTTTTCTTAGGTCCCCCGCCATGGCTGGTGGATTATTTGCCATCGAACGAGACTTCTTCTTTGAACTGGGTCTCTATGATCCAGGTCTCCAGATTTGGGGTGGTGAAAACTTTGAGATCTCGTACAAGGTAACATTTCATTTAAACAAATGGCATGTGCTAAGTAGTGACTGACTTTTGTGACTTTCACATAAAGGCTGGTTTCTTTGGGAAATAATATTTAATGCATTTCTCTAAATTATAAGGAATGACTAACCAAAATGTATGCTTTTGGGGGAAAAATAAGGCAAAATGCAAACTGCAAACTTACTACATATTTACGTGGCTCAGCGAAAAATTGAGGCCAGCAGACTTCAGAAATAAAAATATCTCCTCCAACCTCCATGCCGAGACTTTCTGTACATTGGAGGCTTTTGTTACAGAAACCCTTGGGAGAGTCTGCACGTGTCAGGACCACATTTGATCATGCACTGCAGTAGTTACCCTTTATCACTGTAGCTCATTCAGGACAGAAGCAGATGCCAACAAGGACTGTGTCCTCAGACTGACAGTGGAGCTGCCTTCCTGCAGTGCCCCCTGTCATTGAGGTGGTCCTCCAGCAATAATATCTTCCATGCTCCTACCCCAACACCCATCTCCCAAAAGATGGGAAGTGAACTATATCAGTTTGTGTTAAACAGATATTATTATTAATACCTCTTGTCTTAAAAGTCCAATGCTTAGCGCCAGGAGGGGTAGAAAACAAATAACTCAGTCCTTGCTCTTACAGCTGATACCAAGACAATAGAATTACAGTTAAATTTGCAATACAATAAGAAGGTAGAATGCTATTTGGTTGGGGTGATTAAGAAACAGCATTATTCTGGAGGGGGAATTTGAGGCAGAACTAGAGAGGTAGGTGTGATATCAATAAGCAGAGATAAA